>WUWR02000185.1:0-125423 GCA_009982885.2 Hyles vespertilio
TTTTTTTATTAATTGTTTTATAATTTCTAGGGGCTAGACCGGGTGAAATTTACAGTCCAAGCAATTTGCAGGCAAATGCGTTCATGTTGGAAGTTACAAAGAGAAAGTCTCTATAGGTCGCAGGCTCACTTTTGTAGCCTTATATGTTACTATGGTGAAGGTTAAATCACAACAGAAGTAATGATGTTCATTAATACTCTGTATATAATATTTATAATTCTTGATATATTAGATTCTCATAAAAAAGCATTTGCTAAAGATTGTGACGTTGTGGGAAGGTCACCTTTATATTTTGCGATCTCATAGTTCAATAGTCGGACATAAAATCCTATTGTTCTATGCCAATCAACGCCTCCGTTGCGCTGATTGGTCGATTCATATTACTGATGACATCTGTTCACATTTGACGGCGAACTGTCATCGGCGTTAGCATAAATACGCGTGTAACGGCGCCGCGGCTTTTTCCCTAACCTGAAGCCGCGTGGCTACCACGAGTCTTCCGAACCCGCTGGGGTGCTTCTTCTTCTTGACTTTGGCGTACTTGGCGTTTTTTCGCTAACTTTCCCGTTTGGCCACTGCCCGCTTCTGCTCCGCACCGCTTCATGCCGGACTGCACGAGCCTGCGCCTGCCGATGACCTGCGCACCGTGCCCGGCCACGTGGCAGCTGACTTCGACGGCGAGCGTCGCAGGGTTCCGCCCACGTGCCGAAGACCAGGATCATGTCCAGTGAAGGCCAGTGAACCCTGTTGCATACCACCAGCAAACAGTGGGGTTTGGGGTAAAAGTGATGCGAAATTATAAAGCCGAACCACGTAACCTCCTGAGTCCATTTTTTAACTACCACCACTACCTGGGCGGCCTAACCGCCCGCAAAGATTTTTGGTTATATTTTCAAATTCGTGCAATGCAGTTGCTATAAGATATATTCTAGACATATTATTGTGCATACTATAATAGGAATAGCATGAAAATTCTTAAAATGATTGATTTTAAACATATGTTCTGCCTAGTCCTTGAATAGATTAAATAATTAATCAAAAAGTTTAGTTGCTATCAGGCATTTAGGCGTTACCAGATTTGACTCATATTGTTAATTGTGATAGGGCTTATTTAATATGTAGTCTTATTTTTGCTTTCAATTTCTCCAAAAGTAAGCCCAATCGCTTTGTTGATTTACTTAATTCATTGTTCTTAGAAAAAATTTACCATAAAGTAATCTTTGCTGTTTCTGGTATTTAAAATATAATTTGCAATTGTATGTTCCATTTAACTTTTATTTGTCAATGCATATTCAATTCTTAGTCATGTTCTTAATTGGCATTGTTTTAAGGTCGTAAAATTAAGGAATTTTAAGTGATAAAATTAAGAGATATTAAAATTGAAAATGTTTAAATAATCGAAGATGTATAAGTACTAAAAGTCCCGGCCTCCGATTTGACAGTTGACGTTTGCAAAATCAATTGCAGCCTATGTAAATCAAAATAGGGTATATTTTAAAAATTTGAAATTTGACATTGACATTGGACGTGCGTAGATAAAAAGTATTGGAGTTAAATATGCATTAATCCAAATGTTTAATAAAGTGTTTTTACTATAACAATATAACAAATAAATCAAGAATATATTGTTGATTAAAGGTTTGAATTATAACTTGGTTTATTTTTATTTTCATTTGATCCATAAATTGAAACATAAAGCGGAAACCTAAATATAAAACCGGAATTTCCGGTAGTAAAAATCGGTTTACTGAAAGTTTGAAGTACATCCGAATATTTCAAATCGGTAATTTCGGTAAGTACCGATTTCGATCCGCTCTGGTGGAAAACGCATCTAATTTTAAACGTATACGACGAAAGAGATGGCTCAATTACGATGAACACAAATTCTTTATACTAGGTCAGTGACAAATTATCACTGAACGAAGAAAGATCGATGAGTTGAATGAATTTTATGGTAGATAAGATGTTTGGTTTCGCTGTTGTGTGCTTTTCATAAGTGTTAAAAATTTGTATGGAGTTGGCCGTCTGTATTTTTCGTCGTCTGTGCTATGTACTATTAATTAGTCTTCGTCCGCACAGAAGGTTAAATGCATGATAGGAGGAATTTGTAATTATAACTCTGGCAACTGGATAATAAAAATAAAATATGTCAGGCTTATACAAATGTCACAGGTGTCATTTCAAATTTTTCGATCTTTTACGGAAATTGGTTTAAAAGTGTTGCAAAAGATTTGTATAGTGAATAATATAGTGGTTGTTGTATATCGATTCAAAGTTAGTGGTTTCATGAGGTTTACATTTTTGTTACAAACATCGCTATGGTGACCATAATAAAACCCGCCTTAGAATTTGTTTGCTCGACAATCAAGTCAGAGAATATGAATAACTTTTAATCTGCTGATATTAAAAGCATTCTTTTCTTTACAATTTATTATTAAAGTAGATTTAATTTATACACGTTATTTGCATCATACTATGTTTTAAGTGAAAATAAACACGATAAAAGTTTTTCTAATACAATTGATCATGAATACGTATGATTTCAAAATATTTATTTCTTGCGATAGTTTTTCTTTACTGAGTGATGTAGATTTCGGACACGACCGTTTAAATAACCGGTCCACTGTCTGCTAATTTTCACGCTAAGCCACTGACGATTTGCTAGAATTGATAAGAGATGAAGACCTTGGGTAAGGGCAAAAGTTACTTTTATTATATAGACAACGCTTGAAGGGTTGAACAAAGGATGGCAGTATGTATGGAAAAATCAAGCTGTTGAAGTACAGATGTAAATTTACTCATTATGACAAAAATAACTGCACACTTTATGTTCTTAAAGTAACCATAAAGGGGTTTGGAATGTTACATAAAAATTTAAGCGTTACAGTTATGGAAACCTTATTCCAATAAAAATAAGGCGTGAATAATATTAGAAAAATAGTATTATGGGTTCGAAATAAGGGCTGAAAGCCAATTATACATACAGTCAAAATTATTTTTTTTGTAATATCACTATAATCTGGCAGAAGGAAGAACACTCTTTTGTTGTTATTCCGATTGGTCTGAATTCGAAATTTAAACCTCCCCTTTAAATTGAGATTCGCATTATCGTTATCGCCGCCATTTGAACTTGTTTAGATTCGATTAAGCTATTTGTAGGTATGAATGGTAGGACAACTACGTTGCCGTTAGGTTTTACAAGATTAGGTATGATAATACGTGTTTGGTATTAAGTAGTCGCGATGGTCTCGATAGTGGTTCTGGCCTTGTCTAAAATAGGTGCTACGAGTATACGCCTCGGCCCCGAATACGCAATCACTACCACTTCCCCTCCGTGGCTGTAGTATGTCTCATCTCATATTCCATACTTCCTTTCAATACCATCTTTAGCCGCAAACTTATTTCTTCCCAGTGAAGACAGCCGCAGCGTCATCAACGCGACACCCTCGCGCTCGCGACCCGCCTGCCGCGTGGTAGTATTGCATACACAATAAAAAAGCCTAATAGTTGTTTAACCAGGACCAGGACTCCAGTCCCGGCAGCCCCGCTATTCTGGTTATGTAGCGGCCACGGTAACGGGGGGCAGAGGGGGTAGAATCTCTGGTGTTGACCCCAGCTACACCCCCGAGCGCTGGCACTGATAAACACAACATACGCACTTGTGAACAGACGAGCAGATTGTTAACTGAATTTTTGCTATCAATTAAAAGTTTCTTATTTTATTTTATTTTCTTCACCATTAAAGTCTCCCTGTCGGGCGACCGTAAGCGGTCGCGCGCCCGGAAACAAAGTCCGTCACCGTTACATTTTCGGAAGCGTTAAAGGGCGTCCAGGGTATAAAAGTTTATATTATTCTCGATAGTTACACAGTTTTTTTAATTTAGATGTTTTGGTCGCTTCATGTGAAAAAATTAATAACGACTACATATTGAGTGCGACAATTCCCGCGAAGTTGAATGTTGTTATTTTGAAATAAAATATTTAAACGTTGTGGATTGTTCGTGAACGAAGAAAATATCAGGAAAAATAAGTAATTATCCTATTCAGTGTTATATGTGATGTTATGGGGTTTTAAGTTAAATGTACGTGTCACCGGGCGGCATTTTGTGGCTTAAAATTGAAACGTATATTTGATGGAATTCCCAAGACGTGTATTTGATGGATATATTGAAACTATCTGTGCCGCGACTTCGTCCGCTTGGAATTAACAAAAAAGTTAATTAGTTTATTTCGGTTTTTTTTGTTTTTGCATTTTATTTTTTGTTTTGCATTTTAATTTTAGCAATTAATTTTCAGTTTTTAAATAGGTGTATTGAAAAATTGCGCTGCGCGTGAGCTGCGCGCGGTACTGGACAGTACTTGGGCATGCAACATTACTTATTTTTTCTAAAATAAAGTTTTTTTTTCTAAAATAAATGTCGCCTAAGTACTCCTTATTATGATTCGCTAACTGACAGTAACAGTTCCGTAAATCGGTTCAGCATTTCGGATTAGCGGGAATAAAACAGACAGAAGAAGACAGACAGCCAAACAAATACATTTCGTATAGGTCTCGTGATATAACGATATGTAGTTGTTCATTATTTTATTTCACGTTACAGGCAGACACTTAAATTTTTTTAATGTATAGATTTTAGTTGCATTTAGCTTTTTGTTTTAACAATTGGGTATTAGGGTTGGCACAACCAAACATTTATATGTTACCGGAAGTGTATGAAGTCTGGAAATGTATCGATCCGACGCTTTTTTAGGGAAATGTAAAGAAGAATGGTTTCTGTAATAAAACACGTTGTTCACACTGAGAGTAATTTTTTTACAGGTAACAATATAGCGTTAAATTCTATAATACTGACATAACTTAATTTTTTTTTCTCGTGGAAAATCCCTTTACGGATCATCCACCCCCGCAGGGCGAGGGTGTGCTGTCGGCTCACGGTGCGCCTTAGGGCCCAGGAGACGTGGAACGTGGTCGGTCCCTCGTAGTCTGCGCACCGAAATACGCTAAAAACCCCGCGTTGGGCACCTCGGTGCACTTGGAGACGGCCCCGGATACCGCTCAAAGACGCGCCAGGACCGCCTCTGGTCACTGCCGGTGTGTTTGCATTTTGTGGGTAGAGGTATATAAAAAATAAACATGGGTATTCAATAGTATAATTATTATAATATAATTTTACAATATTATAACAAATGCCAATAATTATTATATGTTAAACAATTATCAAGTATATTAAATCTTATTTATTACACACAATTGACAGTGAAACAATTTGGTACAATAATATAGAAATCTACCCACAATAGACAATTACAATGTTACAGAATAATATCTAATTATGTGAACAATAAGCTCAGAATATATATTAATACTAACTTGCCAATCCTGGTATCTCGCTGCTCACTGCAGAGTTTCCGTCTCAGCGCCGCCTCACGATCGGAATGTGTCTCTTATCCGTCGGAGACTGGTATTTATACCAATCCGATGTTCAAAACAACTTAATACTACCGCCACTTCAGGCTTACATTTACAATTTATGTTTTTATATTATGATGAATTTATTTCACAAACAATCACTTCATACATAATTTACGATGTGGAATATATATTTACAAATATTATAATCAATCTAGTATATTACTCTATGTTAACACGGCCATACTGACAATACTTCGTCCCTCGAAGTATATAATATTTTTATATCTTTAATGTACACCAAATTTATCATTACATGATAAGCAAATAACGGAATAAAAATAACATTTTGTGAAATATTTCTTTTTTTTTTTCGCCATCATTATAGTTATCTTTATTTTAAAATATTTTTTACAGTTTTATATAGTATATAAACAAAATACATATAAAAATATAAAAGTCATTCAACCATGGCGAGGCTCGAGACCTAAGCCACCAGGACACCAAAGTGAGGAACCTCCTCACTATACGTGCCGTGTCAAGCAATACTGCCTTCTGTATCAGACTCCTGATCAAACAGCCAATTTATTATTATTAATTTAGATCTTAGGTAAAAGATAACGACAGGTATCCCGAACCTATGTCGTATCAGCCCATATACGTCCACTGCAGGGCACGGGCCTACTCTACAATCGACAGTACGATTGAGAGTGGTTAGGCCATATAGTCCACCACGCTGGCCTAGTGCGGGTTGGCGGACTTACATACCATACAATATTTTTTTTTTACCTATGTACACGAATGACACTATAAATCGCATTGATTCACCAGACGCATAGACATACCGCCACATTCTCCAGCTGCCGGAGCGACTGACTGGCACCAAAACGTGTGGCTAGCAGCCTTTTTTAAATATAGTATTTGCATAGACATATTGGTCCCCTTCAATGCAGAGACCGACACAAACAAGTAAAGACAGCGATTTTAGTATTTACCCAGATACCTAGACATGCCAAAAACATGTTCACACCGCTGCTGGTGAGACTAATGACCACAAGTATATGGTCGGACCAGCGGTTTTTTTTTTTTGCTTGTACATCAAAGAATCACGTTTCACAAAAAGCATTTTTTTTTATAATGCTCATAATACATAATAATGTGACAAGGCATTTTCAATGTAAATATTTTACTCGATCGATTATCGGGCCAGAACAGTAAATTTGACTTTACAACGACATGTACATTCGCTTCTACTCCGATCAATAAATACGAAAAATCATACAATTTTGTATTTTTACTATATATCTGTATCTAGTTCCGTATCAAAATAAATTTACATTGGTAACTTTAATATTAAATATAGGGCACTAATACCGGGTAAGTGAATCGAAATGTTGGAACATTCTAATGGATCCATTTTTATTTTTATAAATCGTTCGGCCAATCTGACTATTGATTCCCAAATTATACTCTGTCCGGATATCAAACGACACTATTAATCATTCTAGTATTATTGAACTTCCAGATAACTGATATTGAGAATCGGATGGTACCGATGATAAAAACATCAGTATAAAAGTAGATCAGTCGATTTGGTCCAACTACGGACAAGAAATTAGTACGACTAAAAAATAAATAAATAATAAATAAATAAATAACACCCAACAGTCACATACATAGTCCTGACCCCACACTAGATCGAGTCTTGTGTCGTGGGCATCAGGAAACTATGAGAGACATAAATACGAGAGACAGAGAAATCAGGCATATTTTTTTAGATTCATTTCTCTATTTATTTTATCCTACACCGGTCGGATCAGATTTGTAAAAAAAAAAGAATATCATAAAATATCTACACTTTTTGCATTGTTTGCAATATTATCAGAATTTCAACATCTGTCTTATAATTAGTGTTTGTCAAATTCTATTCTAACGTAGTTTAAATTCTTTGTTCTATTCTTTGTGCTTGGTTGCGAAAGGAATTTGCTTTTGTGGTGTTGGTTATTTTGAGTTTATTATTTACGACAACTCTTGGCTACTCTAAAAAAGATTATAATTATTATACTCCCAAAAATAGCAGAGCTTGCTCAGTGCGTCTACGCAATACCTCATTGGATTTTATGAGGGATAGGCTCTATAATATTAATAATATTATTTTAGTTAGACATGTTTACAATTATAAAGAATTCTAAAACATCAATCGATTTTAATGAGAAACAGTATGCCAGACCACTTAGTGCGTTATTGGTTAGGACAGAACAAAAATCTATTTTGTTTATATTCAGATCGACAGCTCTCAAAATGGACCACAATGATATAATCCAACATTATTGTAATTCCATTGCAATCAAAAGGACAGTGGGATGCTTTGTACATGAAATGACTATATATGGTACCATGGTGGGCTAGGTACCAAAATAATTCACACCTTCTGAAAGCACCTCGACAATGTATTGTTACTACCAGGTACATGAGATATTGTTGAGGAACAAGTTTAATAAAACTTTTTAGTATAAAAAAGTGGTTTCTTATTATCAATACCAACATTTTTACCGTCAATCGTCATCATTCCCTTTTTTTAGAATGACTTACCTCCTTTTGAAACGGATATTTCTACCCCCAGAAATGCTTTCTTTATCAACTTTATATCGAAAAGTATTTAACGTGTTTATAATTATGCAATTCATTTTACAATATTATTAAACGAAATTATTTACATAGTTACAGAAAATATAAAATATTGTCCAAATAAGATATATGTGAAGATAGTAGAATATAGTAGTTAATGTAAAACTTTAAGAGGATATATCTTAAATACCCCATATCGTAGCTCAAAAAGACTATTATATTTAAATGATATTGAATCGTTATTAATTCTAGGTGTCATTTGTGTCCGTCAAGTTTTCACTACTAGGCCCAATTTCCTTAGAAATCTACAGATCTACTTTAAATTATAAAAAGGTTGACCCGACTAAAGGTCTGACAGCATACCATCTATTTAAATTGTTATCTGTGCTTAGCAATTGACTACACCGTTTAATTACGTATTTAACAGCATTGTGTGAATAGTGTAATAGCTCAAAGAGGGAATTTTTCACTAAAAGATAACTTATTTTTTGTTAAATCCCTTATTCGTCAGATACCATGGATTTATTTACAATAACATCCCTATGTTCAGACGTCATTCCGACTACATGGCAGGAGACAAAATTGTGGCAAAATATAAGAATGGAAAAAAAAAAAACATTTTATAAATTAGACACCTATATCAAGTCTGTCCAATTATTTATATACAGGTCAAGCAACAATTATCACGGCACCCACATGGATTTGTTGTAAAAAGATCTAAATTTTTTGTTATAAAAATTTACTTCGCTACATTGATATTTGAAACTGAACTGATGTTACACAGTTGTTGAACAAGGAAGTCTTTTCACAAGATCAATAACTATCATAATAACAAAAAAAAAAGTTTTTTGGAAACTCAGGCTAGTTGCCAGATTGTTAAATCTGTTAAACAAATTTACATTTGCCGTCTGCCATACAATTATTTAACTATTGGTTTTTAAGAGACTCCCTGACCATAGTCTCTTGGTTTTTGATAATGTGCTTAGGATAATTATTTGTAAAACTTTATTTAAGATATAAACTAAAAAAGGTTCGAATTTTAAATAAAAAAAAACACTAATTTTATTTAGAAAAAAAAAATGTGTATCAAGGGATGGACAATTTTTATTCCATTTGTAGCACACTCTAGGGTGCCTCGAAGTTTCAACTTTAGATCATTAATATATTATGTATCAATAAAATGACTCATTTCCAAAAACTATGATTATTACATGTTTGCAGGTGATCTCAAAATTACACGGACAGATTTGAATCAAAGCTATGCCAAATTGCTTCAGAATGTGATATTTCAGAGATGTATAAAATACTTCTTAAAAGTATTTAAATACAGAATACCAATACTTTTCAAATTTTCCATTTCAAATACAAAGTTCTTCCGCTCTTGCTATTTAAATACCAAAAACGCAAAATAGGTATTTTTAAAATACTTATCAAATAAAATACTTTTAACATTACCAGCTCTTCAAAAAGAACATGAGATTATCCTACCACCACATGAAAATAATCGTTCCACTGGTGCGGAATTAGGGAGGCAGGTGTTTTATTTAAAAACAAACTTTTTTACTGTTGGGTATGCATTGCAAATTGTCTGACTAGTGTCTGGTTATAATACAATCACTTTGTATATATTCTAAGATTTCAATTGGATTTCAAAGTTGCAACGCCTCTAGTGGCCTTTTGCTGAATCGTTAACCCAAGAATTTTATTCTAGCGGTAATGCTTTCGAAACAGCAGTACAAAAAGTATTTTATGTATTACAAGTAAAATATATTTCGAAAAGTATACGAAATACTTTAAAAATATAAAAGGTATTTAAGTACAAAATTAAAATACGTATTTTGCAACTGCAGTTAAAATACAAGCGTTTCAAATAAGTCACTAAACTGTTTCTAAAATCAAATGTTTTCACGTTAAACTATTTTTTTTTCGTATGTACCGTCTTGGGAATGATTTAAAAAGGCAACATTTTAGACAATGCTAAATGCTGCTTATATCTTAGGCTTCGTTCCACTATATTGTCCACATATTACTATTATTCAACAGCTATGTACGAAGCAATATAGTCAATTATAATAGTTATACCGTCTCAGAATCGAGAAAGTTAGCAAAAATGCGTTGTAAATCACAATAAAAATTAAATTACCATTTCATGTAAAAGTTATAGTGACACTATGCAAAGAAACTTGAAACTTAATTCACATAATTAGTAGCAACTAATACAACCCTCCATCTATACATTTAATAAATCTCATAAAAAGTGCCAAGTAGAATACCACGAATACCCAATCTTTTGTTTCTTATTCGATTCTGTAGAAATAACACGGGCAAAAAACAATCTCCTGTCCCACTTGATACAATCAAAGTGCGGATAAATATTTAAATATCCGGAGCGTTTTTATTTCGGTTACTTTAACACCCTACAAAGTTGTTCTTACTAAAGACTCGTCGCAGGTTCACAAGGCTCGAACCAGAATAATGCAGATCCCGTCAGGGCCTTACCTGCCTTAGCGATAGTCTGTACACTTCTCCACCCCATTTTTTTAAAGAAAATCTTCTACCGTTCTCTTGTGGCTGGATTAAAAACCGGTAGTGCAGTGTCGTCATTTCGCGTAGAGCTAACAGTGTATTTAATTTATATGTCCGAAGGTCCGTCAGAACGCCGTGATCCATCCTTGAAACAAAAGTATAATTTGTATATAAAAAGTAATGGATACTATCCCACTTCTGATGTTAGAATTTTGTGGGTAGAGGTATATAAAAAATATAAACATGGGTATTTCAATAGATATAATTATATATTTTAACAATATTACTTAACATAATGGCCAATAATTATTATAATGTTACAAAATTATCAATTATATTAAATCTTATTTATTACACAGCAATTGACATTGAAACAATTTGGTACAATAATATAGATTAATTCTACCACAATAGACAATTACAATGTTACAGAATAATATCTAATTATTCTGAACAATAAGCATCAGAATATAATATTAATTACTTAACTTGCCAATCCTGGTACTCCTCACTGCTCACTGGCAGAGCTTCCGCTCAGCGACGCCTCACGATCGGAATGTGTCTCTTATCCGTCGGAGACTGGTATTTATACCAATCCGAATGTCAAAACAACTTAATACTACCGCCACTTCAGGCTTACATTTACAATTTATGTTTTATATTATGATGAATTTATTTCACAAACAATCACTTCAATACATAATTTACGATGTGGAATATATATTTACAAATATTATAATCAATCTAAGTATATTATCTATGTTAACACGTGCTTAGCGACCCCAAACCTAACCTAACCTAACCTACACGCATTGACCTTTAACGCCGCACTAGCGCGAGCGCGCCGAGCGCCCGATCGGATGATGCAATACCCTCCCCTCGCTCCGCTATCCCCGCTTACCCCTTGATATCTAAAATATCTTACATTTCCGATTACTATTTAGCAATGTATAGATTTCCTAGGAAATGTGTCTAATGTTATTTATTTCACATATTTCCGGGCGATTTTAGGAATTACATAGATTTCCTAGGAATTGCATACAATGACGGATTACATACATTTCCGTTAACATATATATGTATGTATGTATAATCCCTATAATGGTAAGAATCCCCGGGTTGGCCCCGCCTACGACCCCCGACGACGACTGGCCCTGGTAACACACAACATACGTACTATGAGGACAGACGAGAAGATTGTCGAACTGAAAGAAGAATTGAGCAGGTTACACTGGGACATTTTGGTGTTATCGGAAGTCCGAAGTATCAGAGAGGATACGATAACCTTGAAGTCTGGTAACCTGCTCCTCTGCCGGGGGGACAACCAACAGTCCCGTGAAGGTGTCGGAACTCTTGTCCACAGGTCTCTCATCAACAACATCGTATCCATTGAAAGTGTGTCGAGCAGGGTAGTGTACCTTATACTCAGAATATCAAAAGGGTATTCGTTGAAGGTCATACAGGTATACGCACAGACCTCGACACACCCAAATGAAGTATAGGAGATGTATGAGGACATAAGTCGGACCATACATACTTCCAAAACCTACTTCAATGTTGTTATGGGAGACTTCAACGCAAAGTTGGGCAAGAGAAGCGATGCAGAGTTGAAAATGGGGCAATTTGGACATGGGTAACGGAACCTTAGGGGTCAGAGGCTGGCCGACTTTCTAGAAAAAGAGGGACTGTTTGCGATGAACTCATTTTTCCAGAAGCCGCCTCACAGGAAATGGACCTGGCTGAGTCCTGACGGTTCTACGAGAAATGAGATAGATTTCATCTTCACGACGAATAGACGGATGTTCAAAGACGTCTCTGTGAGATCTACAGGGTGAAAACCGATAATGATCACCGAATGGTTAGGGGCACATTGAATATCAAAGTCGAATTAGAAAGTCGTCGCTTGATGAAGTCTATGCTCCGACCATTTTTTTTTATAATGGCCTGGCATAGTGGCGGCATTGCACCTGATAGTAAGTGCCAATGCCGCCCAGGCAGAGTATCCATTGGCATTATGCCGGCCTGCTAAGGTGCCTCTTCACACCACACCTTCACACTTTCAACTCGAGCTTACAATCGCTTTGATTAAAACCTTGCATTGGAACAGTGTTGAACAGCGGTTTCGTAGAAGCTGTCCATACAGTGGGATCTAAGTATTTTAGACCTCGCCGTAGAGATAGACCACAAAAACTCTCAATCCACACTCTTGACCTCAAGGCCGAACGTCGATCTTTGACTCTGCAGTCCTCTGATCACGCCGAAGTATATCGGCGGCTCAATAGAGGGATCTAGAAGTCCTTGCGACACGATGTCCGTGCTCACAATACTGTGAACATTAATTCGGTGGAACGGAAGCCCCAAAGTGTTTGCAAGAGACTTGTCTATTGGGCAAAGCCAAGTTGCCTAGGCTGAAAACGGCCGATGGCCGCGTACTATCGACAAGGGGAAAGGTATTAAGAGAGATCGAGAGGTCCTACGGACAGCTTTACACCTCGGTTGTCGAACCTACTGTTAGCTCGGCCGAAGACCCGAGAGCCTCAAGATATTACTCACCTTCGATTTGCCGTCGATATTGTAGTCTTGGCAGAATCGCTGGAAGACCTTAGCACTATGCTCGAAGACCTTAATCGAATCTCCCAACAGGTGGATCTTAAAATGAACATGGACAAAACGAAGATCTTGTCCAATATCTATGTTGTGCCCACCCCCATTGGAGTTGGGGGCTCAACTCTCGAAGTTCTAGACGAATATGTCCATTTGGGATAAGTGGTCCGGTTAGGCAGGTCTAACTTCGGGAGAGAGGTCAATCGTCGAATCCAACTCGGCAATATGGCACCGAGACGTGGCCTCTCAATGTGGGCCTCATTAAAAGGCTCAAAGTCACTCAACGAACCATGGAGAGGGCTAGGCACGGTGTTACCCTACGAGATCGAATTAGAAATAAAGAGATCCGTAAAAGAACAAAGGTTACCGACATAGCCCACAAGATTGGCAAGTTGAAGTGGCAGTGGGCCGGGCATATAGTTCGTAGAACCGATGACCGTTTTGGCCGAAAGGTTCTTGAGTGAAGGCCACGTACAGCCAAGTGAAATGTCGGACGCCTGCCTACAAGGTGGACGGACGATCTAGCAAGGTTGCAGGAAGTCGCTGGATGCAGGCAGCTTCCATCAGGTCATTGTGGAGATCCTTGAGGGAGGCCTATGTTCAATAGTAGTCTTCATACAGATCTTTCTTTAGAAAATGAAGATCGGGTTGTTTACCCTCTGTGCCCCAAAGCGGGCTCGACCCGTATCCAATTTTTGGCCGAATATCCGGCCACTGTCGCTGGCAAGAGTAAGTTGCTGCGCCTATGTGTGGTATGCAAGGAATGGACGCACACATTATGACCCGCCTGCAACGTTCCTCTGTGCGTGTTTAGGCGAGGCTTTTTCTATATTTTTTTCTATTGTACTGTATATTAAACTTCATTATTAATTTTATTTTAAAATTATAATTAATTTTATTATAAAATTACAATTAATTTTATTATAAAATTACAATTAATTTTATTATAAAATTACAATTAATTTTATTTAAAATTAATATGTATTTCATTACTCGAACGAAGCCATATCCATGTTAGTCTAGACAACGAATTCGATTTTCTCAAAGAAATGTTGGCATGAAAATTCGCGAATTCCGCCATTTTGAAAAGCGGACAGTCAAGGACATTCGCGATTTCCGCCATTTTACATGACCGACAGGACAGTGGTTAAAAGTATACGTATAAAACTATGATTTTGAACTTTTTTGCTAGGTCCTAATGGTCCAATATTTTGGTTTGGTCAAATATTTTTTTACACGGTTAGACAATATCACGTTTGTTACCTCAAAAACAAAATGCTTTATTCGACTTTATATTAGCCAATTTGATTAAAATTCCTGTATATCCCAAAAATATGGTCACCCTATAGGAACGGGACACACCCCCCTTCCTACACCTCTCGCTCGGCTCGTTTTTCCGATGACAGTGCGCAGTCCTGTTTATATACTACGTCCATGAAAATAATCTACTAGATAAAATATTTTTTTTGGTCTGGCTTGCAAATGAAAAGGGATAAAACCCCCTCATACTATCTCACTCGGTTTCGGCCTTCCTCCATGTCATTTACCTTAGTAAATTAAACCGTATGCTACATGCACATGTCTTATTTCAGGATGACACCATTTCCTTCGTGCGCAATCCTGTTTATATACTACATCCATGGTAACGCGTTATAACGATACGTTACTTAAAAAACGCCTGTTATTTTTTACGCTTTAATATATTACATAATTACTTCGTCGTTTATAGAATAACGTGTTATGATTATGCCGCAAAGCACACTGCGCCGCCACGTGCGCTGTTACTATACGTTTAATAACAATGAGCAATGGCTATAAGCATATTAATAATTGTGTTTGGGAGATATACAAACAGTATTTATTTGGTGAAGATTAATAAATTAAATCCATGAGGCTCATATTAATACTTTTATCGTTTATTTTAATAATTTGTATAAATAAATAAAAATCGCTTTAAATAAAATTATTGAACTCTCCTTCGTACTTTTAAGAGGCTTAGGACTGTCTGACTGAAATGATTAAACGTATGTAATAATCATAATAAATATATCAAACTACTTAAATTACTATCCTAATTATTTAATTATCACTTATCTAAAATTAACTTTATATTTACACGTAACTAAAACTAACTTTATAAATTTACTATAGGTACAATACCCGGCAAACTTCTTGAGCATTATTTGACGTAGTGGGGGAAAGTTCGCGCATCGTACACTTACGTGCATAAAAAATGTTTACTCTGTGTGATAAGGTATGAAAAACAACATATTTATTTATTTATATATTTATTAGAACATCCACAAAAATACATGTTAATAAATATAGTCTAAGAGCGTTCCGCAGACTTAGAGGAAAGTAAAAAAACTACATAGTAATTCCAGGTATACTGTGTCACCTGCCATTGGTGAAATAGGGGTTCGCTATTCCCATCGAGGGTTCTTTTGAGCGTGCCTAGAAGTCAAAAGGCATAAAAATTTACTTTAAAAACGTGATCGCAGCATGTCTGTCCTTTTGATATCTTAAAGTATATATTATGTTTTATAGAAAAAATGAATGGCAAACACTTATTCCGGTTCCTACTATATTTCATATAATTTGAAAGCTATTTTATAAAAAAATAATTTATTTCAGCAAAGCTGAAATTTATATATGTTACTTATATTATTATTTAATTATTAATTAATAGTCAGCAAACAGCAATTACAATAAAATCAACAAACAGAATAACAATAAAATCAACAAACAATTATAACAAATAACTTCAACGACTAATGGTGATTTACTTTTCACTGCACGCAAGTGTACTCGGGAGCAAGCGGAACGTGAGCGCGGTGCGGGGCGCAAGGTGCGACTGATCGACAAATAAGGCGATCGATACGATCTCCTTTGCCGTCGCGCCCCGCTCTTCATACCAAAGAGATCTATAATACGGTTCTGCGCAGTCAAGGTCATTTGCTCAAGAAGTTTGCCGGATATTGTACATTACACTTTACAGTAGACATGGGTAAATTCAGCGAAAATCCTTGCGTTAACTCAGTAACTCAGGCGCAATTAACTGCGCTTTCTCACTGAGTTAACTCAAAATTGCGCCATGGCGCAACAAAATGAAAACGCTTGTCGCCGAGTGAGCAACGAAATGCGTTATGCGCGTCATCTGCGCGGCGCACACGGCATGCCACGCTCACAAGTCTGTTTATTAGTTTGTGGCAGTGATGTGCCAACTCGGGATAAACCCGACTCGAGTTACAGAATTCGACTTGGAAGGAAGAAACTGAGTGTTGAACTTTGTAGGTAGGATTGAATTAGATAGGTTTTTATAGTTTTTACTGGTATGAGACTGTACTGTTATGTGTGTCTCATGTAAGAGGCCGCGATGAGTCTTACTTTAAAATTTAAAGCAAAATGATGAAATATTGTACGTAGCTGATACCCTGATATATTGCGTAGGATACTATGTATCCCGAAAATGTAATGTTCCCATAAATATGCATATTTGCTAGTTGCTACTCTTTCGTACCAACTTGTGTTCACTAACTACGCGATTTTCAAACTCGAGTTAGAAAGAATTTAATTCAAGTTAGTAAGTCCGAAATCGAGTTGACTGTTGTATAACTCCTTTTTGCGCCAACACATTTTGAACAAGTGAGTTAACACATCCGGCGCAGTGAACTGAGTTGGCGCAATTGCGCGGCGTAGCGCAGTGTTACACATCTCTACTTTACAGTACCTACTAAATAAACAAACACAATGCAATGATTGTAAACAAATTGTTTCGAGAAACTGCAATCTCTCACGTCCATTAGAACAAATACGTCACACAACACACAAGGTCAATGCAGTAATCCACACTGATTCTACTCGAAACAAAATTAAATAATGTATTGTCGCGTTAGCCTTTATTATTATTAAATCTAATACTAATATAAGCGTTTCATTACTGGTCAGTGAAATATAGTTCTTATGCAGTTGGCGTACCGTATAATTTAGCATGTGTATTTGTTTAAAATATTATAAGCCAAAGATACTGCAAGGTGTGCAGACCATTATGGTGGACCATAAATGGTAATATGGATATTACCTGCGTTATAGAAATAACGTTTGCCTGAGGTAATAAATTTAATTAAGTTTAATTTAGTTTTGGCTATTTTTATTATTAGCTTATTTTATCCGCTTTACGCTATAACGAACACTCCTACTTCTTGTCTGTAGGGGCCCTACTATATTCATCCGAAACGAAGTTCGAAACTTCGGACGAACGAAGTTTGTGACGATAGGTACGAATGTACCTACTCTGTAAATGTTCGTATTGCCGATATATTCGAATCATTCATTCTTCGATCCGAAGATTCGAATTTCGTGCTAAAGAGTAGGTTTCGAAACGAATAACGTCACGAAGATTCGAATTTCGGATTTATGTAGTAGGACCCCTAAGATTTAAATAATGTACCCCTTGGTTAAAAAACCAGTCACCAATTAAAACTAACAAAAATCAACCATATGAAACAGAATTCATCACAGATAGTTGTACTTATTAACTCCATTGAATTCATAAATTCATATTAACACTGTGTTAATGCTTAAAAACGACATCTAGAAGAATTTGGGAAAGAAGTTTTACTATGAATTAGTTTGAATGAACCTCAGAACAATGTGCTTTAGTTATTGTTGGTCATTGTTCTGAGAAATGAACTATCCGATGATCGATGGTGCTGCTGCCGATAGCAGAGTTATACATATTTATATTATAATTTAGTTCATATATTGTACAGTTTATTTACGCTCGTTTTTTTCTGATAAAATTATAAGTACTACGACTAATTTAAAAAATAACGTGACATTATAATCCATTAAACAGTGACGTAACAATAGGGTGGCACAGAGTACGTAAAATGCCACGGGCCTTAGGGGCCCCCGGGCCGGCTGGACCCTGGTCCACCGACAGGGTCTCAGGCCCGATAGAGCTCAACTCCGGCTCGATAGGGCCTCGGGCTCAAGCCCGACAGGATGCAAGCAGAGAATAATGTAACATAAATAACGAAATTAATTCTTCTTCCTGGCGTTATCCCGGCCGGTGTCAGGGTCCGCCTTCCGGCAAATTCTCCTCCATTTCGCCCGATCTTCGGCATCCTCAATAGTAAGGCCATTGACCCTCATATCTTCCTTGACGACATCGAGCCAGCGCTTCTTTGGTCTACCCCGCAGTCGAGGTCCGAGAATATTGAGGCTCAGGCACACATTACCGACGTACTCCTGCGGTTTCCTTAGGATGTGACCATACCATCTCAAGCGGGATTCCTGGAGTTTATCAGCCACATCGCGGACACCAAGACTGCCACGGATGTGCTCGTTACGGATTTTGTCCAAACGCGTAACGTTGCACATCCACCGCAGCATCTTCATCTCCGCGACGTGGATCTCCTGGACGTGCGGCTTGAGGGCAGGCCACGTCTCAGAACCATACAGGAGCACCGGCCGCACAATGCTTTTATAGATGAGACCCTTGAGCCTCATCGGCATCCTGCGGTCGCAGAGTATGCCCGAGACCTCTCTCCACTTAGACCAAGCAGAGCTTATACGGGCTTTGACGTCAAGGTCGATGTCACCGGACTCGTGCAGTACGGACCCAAGGTACTTGAACTTGTCCGTCTTCACGGCAAGTTCGTTTCCTATCTCGATGCTTTGGGGGTCCGTTCTCCCACAAGCCATGAACTCGGTCTTCGTCACATTTAACTTCAGACCACCGCTCTCGAGCGTCTCCTTCCACCGGTTGACCTTGCGCTCCAAAAGTCGCCGGTCCTCCTCCACCAGTGCAATGTCATCGGCATACATCAACAACCAGGGCACAGGGTCCTGGATGTGAGACGTAATGGCGAACTAATGAAATTCATTAATACCAATAAATAATTGCTACATTTTAAAAATGACAAACATTTCATGATAATATTTGGTTTAAATGTTTTGTTTTTGTTTAATTATTGTCTAATCTTAATTAGAAACTGATATTATCTTAATATTACAATTTATTAGGTACCTTATTACCTTAATATTCAATAAATTGTTATATATTCAATAAATTGTTGTTTTCAAATAAATATGAACATACCTTGTTAAAGAAACTATTTAAGAGCGTTTATACCCTGCACGCGCTTTTTGGCTTAAAAACAGGACTTTTCAAATGAGTTAATAGCCACCAATAAACAATTTCAAGGTAAAATAATTAGTACTAATTTTAGAAAAGGTTGTCATCTAGGGATTTTGGTGGAAAACATTATAGATTGATGGATAATTTGTGAGTACTATAAGGATTACTGAACACAAGTTTCGTTATTTAGGCTTTAAATGGCAATTTAGAAGCTTAAGATATCCGAAACCACTAAATATAAGATGAAAATAAAAATATTATCAGACTAATAAGACCCTTATGGAGGGATTTTGCTGAGAAAAATAATCTTTTAGTGTTTAGTTCCTGAAAAATAAAAATTTAAACAATGCGAAATTATTCAGAAACTCTCGTCAAGAACATATTTTTTTTCACCAACTTATCGTACATATTTTTTTATAGCAATTGCATATTACAATAAAAGAACATCTTATCAATAAATTACCATTTTTATATTTCAACAAAATTAGTTTTCATGTTTTCTACAAATATTTTAAAAACCACTATAAAACACGCTGTCCGACGTGGATCAAATCAGACCGCCGCAAGGCCTTCTAGAGGGAGGACGTATCGCTCGTCGTTCCGGCCTGGCTGCAGTCGATTATGCCGCGCGTAGTAAAAATAGCCACGCGCGGAATGCGATTACCACATCTTAGTACTTTGGTAGTAAAATATTTAATTATTTTTTATTACCTACAATGATTTTGTAGTGAGTATAAATTATGTTTCAGGTAATATAATGGGATGTAATTCCGAGGCTAAATTATGTTATGTATTGTAATATAAAATTAAATATATTTCGTAATTGTAAGGGGTTATAAGGCCCCTAACACTATTTATGTGTTCGAACACGAAATGATTAATAAAACGTCCGTAGTGTATACTGATTGAACACTGATTTGAATGCAACTTAACAATGTAATAATAACGAAAATATGATTAGTATCCAAAATTTGTATTATTCTTTGCTTGCACAGTAATATTTGTCTACTTATAATGCAAATAAAATATTTTTATGATATTATATTACAGTTACATTTCAATTGAATATTTGAAGCGCACGGATCAAAGTTGTTTGAGCCGATTGTATAGCGAGCCGATGCAGCAGCTCTACGCACACAGCTTTGGTCGCTTATGTGTGCGTGAAATTAACGAAGAAATACCTATAGTTGACTTTGCGCGCAAGGTGTATACGCTCTTAAGTGGTAGCGAATACCGAAAGAGAAAGAAGTCTGAAGCAATAAATAAAAGGTTACCTAAAATAAGTCAGTATTTTAGGAACGTGCAATTTATCGATGAAATGGCGAGTAAAAAGAGTCCCAAAAATGAACGAATGGATGAAACTAAAAATTTCATAATAGCAAATCTCGGCAATAATCAATAGTCAGACTCAAGACAATAGCAACCAAGTACGAACAAAAATAAAATTGAACCATATTAATAGGAGTGGAAATTATTAAATCTATACAGGGTATATCAAGACAGCTACCGAAAACGAAGCCGGGTGGTAGTTAAAGCGACTTCAGACACAATGCAACAGAAAAAGTTGCAAAAAAAGCGACAATTTTTTTTTGTTATTTTTTTCCTATGACCGTATTTGGGTGGTAAATACATTTTTTCCTAAAATAACAGTTTATATCCTTTTATTTATAAATAATCTAAGATATAAAAGTGTTTAAATTATTAATTTAGTAAAAACTATGGATTTACCACCCAAAAATGAAGATATTTAAAAAATCATAAAAAATCATTGTCGCGTTTCTTTGCGAAATTTTTAGTTGTATTGTGTTTGTAGTCACTAAAACTACCACCCGGCTTCGTTTTCGGTAGCAGTCTTGAGATACCCGGTATAATATTTCAGGGGCGTGCGCTCCTTGTAGGCAGAAATGCAATGCTTTACTTGCCATTCACAGATATTTTATTATAACGTTCGTACGTTTTAGATGACTTTAATTTATAGTAAATAAATGTATAAACAAAATATAATACCTTAAAAACGCCTAATATTTTATAATTAGCACCTATTTGCAATCACGCAACATTATGATTGCCGCGCGAAAAGCAAGCGGCGCTGCAAAGCAAAATAATGTACCTAATCAACCAAGTCATGCCGCCGCGTCCCGCATGACATTTGTTTGCATGTGTGTAGTAATTTTGGTGTCCGTGCACAGCCGCAAACGCACACACCCATGAGTATAAAAAGCCGCGACTCCTGCGGCAGGCCTCGGAAGTTCGGCAGTTGTCGGGAGTAATCGTGAATGTTCGTTGCCTATAATCCTAGTAAAATTAATAGGCGGAAATCTAATAAATCACCTATGCACATTATGCATTTTGGTTAGTAAGGTTTTATTTGTTTAAATAGCAGAAATGTTTTGTGTTTCGCGGGGGCCATTTTGCTTTTTTCATGTGTTTTTGCATTGTTTACTATTTTATAGTAGTATGTTTGTAAAAAAAATAGATTTCTTAAACGATTTTTCATTTTAACATTTGAAAGTGTGTACATTTAACAGTTTATTACTAAGTTTCGATATTAATTGTAGTCATTTGCTTTTACTAGTGTGTTTGTTTATTTTTCAAATATTATTTGATTGTGAGGTTTGTGTTAAAAATGTATGTTTATCAAATGAATGAATGAGGTGGCCGAAATCTTGCGTTTATTTACATCGGGATATAGTAATTTCAAGTAACCGGAACCCTGAATATGTGAAAATTGAAGCTGACTAGGTGAGTTTTTTTTATTTTACTTATTAGAATTTCTTCCGCCGCGACGATCGATCGCTGTTTTTTCTGCGTTGCCGTAGAAGATGGACATGAATAGTAGTACCTACATCTAAGACTTGTTATGTTGGCATGGTTTCCGACTTAGAGATCCGTCGCGTGGCTGTGGCTATGCTAAAAAACTTTAAAAGAAAAAGTTTTTGTGACCGAGTTCTCCGCCGCATACCCAGTGTCATAATCCTGTGCACGCCGCTGAATATTTTACAGACCGGTGTAATTAAAAAATAATTGATGTGAAACTGTTTGTGATTGAGAAAAGTCACTGTAAGCCCAATGGCCCCTTTTTATGAGATAGTGACAATCAATAATAAACTAAATAAATAAAATAATTAACGAACGTAGAAATCGACATTCAGTTTAAGGCTCAGATACACAAACCAACTTTGCCAATACCTTTGCCCTTGAAACTGTCAATTCCATACATTCGCAAGGTCAAATACATCTCAAATGTATGGCGATGACATTTTCATAGGCAAAGGTATTGGCAACGTTACTTGGTGCAACTGAGCCTAATAGACGCTGCACAGCATGGCTTCAGCCTCACAACAAATAGATTATAAAATTAACTTCGACAAAACGAAAGTAATGATCAGCCACCACCTTGACCCAACCTGTTGCTGTACATGGTCACCAGCTGGCAGTTGTTTCCGAATAGGCCTACCTGGGGCCGACCCTTTGACAAGAAAGAAACAACTTTGAGAAAGACGTTACGAGGAGGTTTCAGCATTTGGTAAACTACGTCGAGTCTTCTTGTCACCTTTACTACAAGGTAGAAAACGAAAGTTTTCAACCAGTGTGTCTTACGTGGTATAACCTACGGTGCTGAGACTTGGACACTCACAGTGCAACTAGTCAACCAGCTCAAGGTTGCTCAGCGAGCTATGGAACATGCTATGCTCAGTTTCTCTTTGAAAGATAAGATCCGTAATTAGCTTATCCATCCGAAAATCTAAGTTTAGACAGCTTACAGAATTAGCAAGCTGAAGTGGCAGTGCGCTGGCCACATCAATCGAAAACCCGATAACTTTTTACGTGTTTTTGAGAGGAGACCGCGTCTTGGCTAATTTAGTGAAGGACGCCCTCCAGCTAGGTGGAGTGAAAATTTGCAAAAAGTCACTGCCCGATGTCTGGTAGGGTAGACTGGGTACGGTTGATACAAAGGACGGTTGAAACAGAGTAAAAAACTCGTAAACGGTTACGCGAGGTGCGAGGGGTGCAAGGGGAATACGCAGTGGACGACAGGTCCGAACTCTATAACTGTGCAGCGCTGCTTCCCGTGCGTTGTTGTTGTGTCCAGGACGTCATATTGTTTTTAAATACCCAAAAGTAAGTATTATTCTTCTGACACTAACGCCTATATTATCTGTTCTTTTTAAATGAATGTGTTAAGTGTGTATTTTTTGATTAATATGACGCTTGTAGAATATGGCATACTGATTATTTTTAATGTATTATCATTTTTGTCGTAACTATAAAGTATATTTTACTAAAAGTGGGGATGGGGACGGTTGAAACATTTTTTGTGGCTACGGTTGAAACAGAAAATATATTTATTTTTATTATTTGTAGATGCCGAGAGTTCGGGTGAGGAAGACTTCTAGAGGTAAAATTGACATATCGAGCTATAGTCATGCATATGAGGAAGTAAAAGCTGGAGATCCACTGCGAAAAGCAGCGGAAAAGCATGGTATAAACCACTGTTCCCTGTTAAGATACATTCGAAAGCGAGATGCGATCGGTAAAGTCGACACAGATATGGGGTATAAAGCACATAACAAGAAATACTAAGCCGGAATTTTCATCAGAAGAGGAAGAATGCTACTGTATTGTGTGCATAGAACCATATTCCAGATCAGGAAAAAAATGGATACAGTGTACTTGCTGCAAACAGTGGGCCTATGAAGAATGCACAGAAGGTGGTGTGACCTATGTTTGCCACAATTGCGATTCTACATCCGAGTAATATATAAGCTAAATGTTATTTTTTTAATGTTTGTTCGATTTAAGAAATGTCTTATTTTGTTTATTTCCAAAGTTTAGTTGTTTTTACAGAAGTTTTTGTTAAGTTTATTGTAATATTACCCATGTTTTTTTTATTTTTTATTATTTACTACTCCTTAAAGACTGATGAACGTTTTAGAAGTATTAAAATCTTGAAGACTGATTAATGTTGTCATGTGATGCCATAATTATTTATAAAATTAGTTTTTATGATAAATAAAACATGTATCATTTGTATTTATTGTATTATTTGCAAGTGTTTCAACTGACCCCAAAGGCTGTTTCAACCGCCCCTGGCATGGGGACGATTGAAACAAATTATTGATTTTTTAAAATTTCATATATTTCTCGAAATAGTTATCCGAACACTAAAATGAAACTGTAATTTCGTACCTAAAACTTCAAATTTGAATTTTATGCATCGTTATCGTCAGTTGGTTCGTAAACAACAAAATTATAAACGATAAAAGTTAAATTGTTTCAACCGTACCCAGTCTACCCCTACCGTGGTCTTCTTTCCAAGATTCCGGCATATAGTCTGCCCCACAACCTATCTTCATGGATTTCCGGCTTTCTGCATGGTCGTCGAGTATGTGTCACCGTCGAAGAACACGCTTAGGCGCTCATGTTTGTAAATGCCGGAATTTCTCAGGGCTCGATGCTGTCGCCCACCCAGTTTATTCTGCATATCAATGGTATGTTGTTCATTCATTGCTATGCAGATGATAGTATGGCGATACCACTTTGGGCCTCCGGGTTGCCGGGTCGACACTGTGAGGGGACGCGAAGATCTTGTCATTGCAGCTCAACCGGACCTTGGATCTCATTTCTACATGGGGTTCCAGGAATTAGGTTGAGCTCAATGCCAAGAAAACCCAGATGAGTGCATTCGCGTGCAAAAAATCCCCGTTAACTTCCCTCCCCATTCTTCAGGGTGCTCCCCTCTCAATGCGGAATGACCTGAATATCCTTGGTGTGGATATTTCAATCCAAGGAATCACATCGAGGGCGTAATATCTGCCACAGCACGCAGGGTTGGAGTCCTGAACAGGGTGCATTGGATTTTCACGTTCGGTCATTCATGTTTATCGCTTGTATAAAGCGCAGGTCCAGCCGGGTATGAATTTTTTAGCAATTGACCAGGGTAGTTAACTTCTGATGAAGTTCTGTATCATGTAAATATACTGTACACAATAACACATGAAGGGCAAGCATTCATTAGAATGAACTGTTTTATTTACTTATACAATAAGTTAATATTATTTAATAGTTGACCATCTTCATTCATTCATTGTTGACCATATTCAGTTACTAAAACCACTTTTTCACCTTGTAGATGTCTGAGAAAAAGGGAGCGTTCTTAAATTATACTAAAGGTGCAATGCTATCGGCAGTAAAGAATGTTCGTCTTCTTAATACACCAATAAGAACGGCTGTAAAAAAATCGGTGTACCAAGGTCCAAGAATAACACTTACAAAGTTACATTTACAAGGAAATTCATCAAAAGCAAGTCAAAAGAAAGACAAGGTCTTAATTTGCTTCTTATTTTACAAATAACCCAATTAAGACTTAAGAATCTGAACAGTCAAGTACTGGTGGAAAATATGGTTATCTACGAGATTTTAGATGGTCAGCTACTAAATCTCTTATAGGAAGTTTTATTTTATTTAATATATTTTATTCAACCATTGTACAAGAAAAAATACTGGTTCGTTTCATTAACAGACTTGAATAGAGCTTAAAAAAGTACTCATTGAATTCGGATGTTAATCAAAGTTACACATGACACAAAAAAATTAAATTCAGTATCCATAAGTGGTCTTATACTGGTGACTTTACCTTGTTTCATAACTATGTATGTATAGAGCCACAAAGTTAACTGGCCCGGTGGCCAAAACTGGAACCAAAGACGTCATTTGAAATTGTCAATCTAGCTGCCAGTCGCCGACATATCCGCCATTGGTTGTTTACTCAATGTGTTTATTTTTCCTGCATTATTTAAAACTAGTGAAAAATGCCGAAAGCTTTAAAAAGTGATGCTAGGAACGTTATACTTCAGGTATTAAATTTTACGTAGGATGAAAAGCGTCTTCCGACATCAATAATATCCTTCGAAAAATTGTATTAACGCGTAGCTGCCACCAAAGGTTTGTGTTGTCAGCTTTATAAAATAAATTCCACGAAAACAGAATTATGTACGTACTAGTAGAATATAATATGTAAGTACATATCATAAACTAAAATGTATCTTACTCGTCTCATTTTAGGTTACGTGCGTGGTGGCCTGTTGGTAAATGGACCAGACGCGGCAGCCAACTTGTTCACGCTGGTTGCGGGTTGGAATCTCAGGTCACACTTCTGACTTTTCGGAGCCATGCTTGTATCGATAAAAACGCGCTATAACGGCGAAGGAAAACATCGTGAGGAAACCTGCATACCATAGCGATTTATTAGAATTTCTATGGTAAGTAAGTCCACCAACCCGCATGAGGCCAGCGTGGTGGGCTATAATATGGCCTGTGATATGGCCTAGCCCTCCGCAATCGTACTCTCGATTGTGGAGGAGAATACAGATACACTTTTTTAAGGGTTTTGGGGAGCGATTTGTTAGAAATCGTGTGAAGGAAAAATAATATGCAGATGAAACTGGTCATTTCCTCGATACCATTGATCGGATTGAAAAATCTTACTTTACCCCATTTATTGCAATATCTATTTTTAATGGCAACACCAAATTCGATTACAGCGACTCTCTCACCGGGTCAGATAACTTTGTGGCTCTATACATACCTTATGTTTCATACACGAGCAAATGATTGATTTGATCCACAGATATGATCTCTCGTTTGATCGTCTCAGGTATAGTCCCACAAACTTATCTGACCCGGTGAGAGAGTCGCTGTTGTCGAATTTGGTGTTGCCATTAAAAATAGATATGGCAATAAAGTGGGTGAAGTAAGATTTTTCAATCTGATCAATGGTGTCAGGAAAATGAGTGGACCAGTTTCATTTGCATGTTATTTTTCTTTCACAAGATTGTAACTAACCGCTCCCTATATCCTTAAACAAATGTATATGTATCCTCTTCTGCAATCGAGAGTACGATTGAGGGTGGTTAGGCCATATAGTCTACCATGCTGGCCTAATGTGGGTTGGTGGACTTACATACCATAGATATTCTTATAAATCGCTATGGTATGCTGGTTTCGTCACTATGTTTTCTTCCACCGTTTTAGTGCGTGGTGATTGATTACCAATACACACATGACTCCGAAAAGTCAGATTTGTGACCTGGGATTCCAGCCCGCGACCACCGTGAACATGTTGGCAGCCGCGTCAGATCCATTTACCAACAGGCCACCACGCACGTAACAATAAATTTTAGTTTATGTTATGTACTTACACCTATTCTACTAGTACGTACAAAATTCTGTTTACTTGGAATTTATTTTAAAAAAGCTGACAACAGCAGCCTTTGGCGCCAGCTACGCGTTAATACAATTTTTCGAAGGGTACTTTTAGTGTCTGAAGACGCTTTTCTTCCTTCGTAAAATTTAATACCTGGAGTCTAACTTAACTAGCGTCATTTTTTAAAGTTTTCGACATTTTTCACTAATTTTTAATAATGTAGAAAAAATAAATACTCTCCAACACTACACACCACACAGTTATACATCGTGAGACCGTGACTGTAATATATAACTAGGGAACTATAAAGACGAAACAGTTAAACAACCAATGGCGGTTATGTCCACAGTTATGTCCATAGATTTAGTATAAAACATAGATCGGTAATGTGAAAGAGATAGAATAATTTAACTCATATGTTAAAGCGAGATGCATGATGCGACCATACGTTTACACAGAAGTAGCCTGCAGTGACCCAGAGTCGAAATATGGCACACTAAGCGAGCATTAAAATTCGCTTATTTTCATAATTTATTTAATTTTACAGTACTTGGTTATATTTATTAAACGTAGTTTATTATAGTGCATTGTGCAGTGCCAAGGTGTGGTTCATGCAGGCGTAAAAATCCGAAATAATTAAAGTTTTCACAGGTACCGGCCACTTTTGTACAATACTATTTTGTGACGATATTATAGAATTAAATGGAAATCCGTGTATACATATCGGTAGAAAAGAATATAGTATTTCATTATATAAATACGCTGAAAGCATCCATTGCGTATAAAAAGTAATAAAAAATACGTGAATTTACATTAAATTCAACCAAAAGTTGCTAGGGATTGATTGACAGGTTCGATCAATAAAAGGTTGTCGATAAAATAGTCGATGACAACCATGTTTCCCTACATTTTTATGGAGCTATAGTATGTTGTGATAGTGTGCATTCTTCTTCTTCTACCTCGCGTTATCCCGGTCATATTTCCCCGGCCATTATTATAGTATTCATTCTACAATATTACTTATTACTTTACTTTATCTCATTTTTTATATTTGTGGAATAATTATTATAACACTTCATATGTGTGATTTATGAATTAAGAACCTGTTTCAATCTCTGCCAAGAGGCTGTCAATTTATAATAGTAAAACAAGAACATATTCGATATTATTATAAAAAATGCGATACTTCTATGCACAGTATCATCGTCCAAACCTTGAAGCAACATTATTAATTTATCATAACATTAGGTATAAGTTTAAAATTTATAATTCTCATAGTAAAAACATTAGTTTAGGTGACGTGATCGAGAAAAGCTTCATAGTTTATTAAACTGTCTCTTTGTTCAGCCACAGGAAAGCGAGTAATGAACATAGGCCTTCCACAAGAATGTCTACATCAGTTTGTTGTAAGCTGCCTGCATCCAACGACTTCCTACAAGCTCCTCCGTACACCTCTAACGCGGCCTAGCAGGAGTCCAACACTTCCCAATGTGTTACAAGTCAATTAATTGACTTAAATAAGCATATTTTTTTTAACTCTAGTATACATATAGTAAAAATGTGTTTCTTAGACTTACGCGAATGTTACTCATTGAAAAAAAAACTAATAATCACGGATTTTGTTGCAGACTGAGTCCACCCTGTGACTACGAAAGCTGTAAAGTAATCGAAACTTCGCGACGGGAAATTAAAAATGACAAAAATAAACCGAAAACGCTAAAACTTTGTAAATTATAGTTTTATTTTATAAAAGTGTTTTTTGTTCTCAATTTAATTAGTATATGTACTATGTATACATCACAATAAAACCAATAATTTTGTTCAGGTGAACATGGGTCTTTACCATACAAAACATCTCAAACAAAATGTTTTCAAATAATATGACAATTTATCTTTATTTATTTGTGTGTTTATTAATCTGTATTGAAATAAACACATCAATAAGTTTCTGTTAATATATAATAAAATGTCGCATATATCCATAACACTTTATTTCATAACTACAGGCCGACAGCTATATCGATATCGATATGATAGTATCGAAAATGCATGGTTCACCACTATATGTCAAGCACACATGTAAACTTCACGCACACAATCTTAAATCAGTTTTGGTCGCGCTCAAAATGACACATTGCCGATCTATGTTCTATACTACATCTATGGTTATGTCAGTGAGTGGCAGGCACAGGTGGCAGGTAAATTGTCAATTCCAAATGACGTCGTTGTCCACTTTTGGCCATCGGGCCAGCAGTGCGATTCACGTAACTTTTTGACGCGCCGATCAAGTTGCGGTGCGGTTACAATTAAGTTTACGCTTTGGTACAAAATGGTATTCTTGTAAGTGTTTAGCTGCGCGTGAGCTGCGCGTCAACTGTACGTCAGATGTATGAAATTTGTTTGAGATTGACATATACGCGCAGCAGTAGAATACGCTAAAACGTTTGCGTGACGCGAACTTCCCGCGAGCGTATTTGACAGCGGTTGTCAAAATTACGAGAATACGAAAAGGGCTGTTTTGATCGAAACTTAACCGCAACTGCACTGCAGCTGAACTTATTAAAATACGTGAATCGCACTACAGGTTTGTGGCTGTATAATGTTTGGAAGCGTGAAGTTTGACAAACAAATTTGTCAAACACCTTTGATCAGGGCCATAGACTTAGTATCAATAGACTTGACATGCATTTGACATATATAGTCCATCTCACTTAGACTTATGCATAAACCTTAAAAAATGAAAGTGACAAAACACAATTTGCGGTCCTTGTCATAGTTTCACATAATTTTGTAGGGGAACACTGAGTGTACCCAAACAAATAAGACGTGCGGTTTGTTATAAACTTGAATTACTGAGTTTTTTACGAATATTTGCGGTCAAAAATGTATGTAAAAGAGTGTTGAAACTGATTATAAGACAAAAGGTATGGTGTGCTGCTTTATTATTGGCTGTGATAGCCGATCTAAACGATAATATGAAAATATAACCTCTCACTGGTAAGTGCATTTTATTTAGAATATTGGTAAAAATAAATATAGACGTTCATTATTACTAACATCTGCAATTAGTATTTCATAGAATACATTGAAAAATAGGATTATATTTGCATAAAAAATACGTATTTTAAAAGTATTATCCGACCAAATTATCTTGACTTTGTTTATTATGCCAATCTGTATACTACTCGAAGAGGACGCCATTTTGTATATGATTTTAAATTAGTTGGATTATATTATGTTTCGGGATACCAGCTTATAACAATTTGCATTTCCTGGTTTTATGGTAAATTAAACCATCATTCATTTTATTTCAGCTTTTCAAATGGTTTACCTTGGCGTGTTTTGTGGATCAAATTAATAAGATGTGACGGAAAATTAGACAGCTGGGTAAACACACTCGTTCAAAAATTGCATTCAGAAGACTAAGCATATTATAACTTTCTTAAAACCGTTTTCTCTCCCGCCACTCGAAATAAAGGTAAACTATAATCTATTTAATCTAAATAATAAAAATCCAGAGTATTCATCCTTGAGACGAAAATGAATGAGACCTCTTCTATAATCAGTCTCCCGGCAGCCTGTCTTCATAAATTGTCCTCCTGTGTATTAAGTGAAGCTACAACATGCATAATCTATAAATTATAAAATGTGGTTTCGAAGTTAGTTAAGTTGTATTTTTCAAATTTGAAGTCTGTATTCGAAAAAATTACAAAAATGCACCCAATCCACCAAGCTTAGTACTTCTTTATTTTTTATTTATTTTATTTTAGACACAAACAGTCGTGTTCATTAACAAAAACAAAGATTTTATGTTTACAACTTACAGACTTTGAGTGCCAAAACTTAAAGTCAATGCAATAAATACCCAATCCACACACGCCTTGACCCGAGGCGTCACGTTACCTTACGTTATTTCAATTTATATTTTGTTCTGCACATGTTAATTACATATATTTTATTCTTTAATTAATTAGATTTAATTTTTACAGATGACCGAATCCGAAACTGTGGGGAATAACAAAGAGTGCTGAAAGGACACATGAGCCTGATATGGATGAAAACAAAAAGTGCACAAATGTATTTTTGAAAAATCAATATTCCAGGAAAAAAAAAGCCAGATGATTAAAAAAATGTACAAGCGCTGTATTATTACACATTCGATACTTTGCTAAATCATTTTATTTTAATTAAGATATAGAAAAGAAAAAAATATGTAGGTATATATTTTCCATTTTGTTACATTTGAGAAATGTTTAGGTCTATATCAATAGGTTTTCTGTACCTTTGTTATTTACGATTCGTTTGTAGAAACTTGTTATTAGGAACTTAATTTATGGAAATATTAAGTATATTGTAAAAAATTGTTTGTAAGCTTTCTTAAAATAAATAAATAAAATAAAGTAGGATGTTATTCTATCCTTAGTAGTTACGTTACTATGAATTCTCTGATCTTCTATAATTTATAGAACACTCGGCAGGTTTTGTTTCTATGTATATGTTATGGGCCAAATGATTAATCGAGCATTATTCATAATGCCCGGGCAATATGAATAATGCCAAATAAGAGCGGGCAATGTCATTATAACCAATCAATTTATCACATTGCCCGGGCATTATGAATAATGCTAAGTGCCTATTGGGCAGAGTGATGTAAAGCGAATCAAAATCAAAACAATGAGCCGAAGTGGTAGAATTTAGAATAGGGCAGCACGAGGAGGTGGGTTGGAAGGAGCGGAGGGGAAGGGGGAGTATTGCACCTCCCCTGATACCACTCCCATGAAAAGGTAACGCACTATTCCTGAGAAATATCTATTATAGCAACCTAACCCTTAAAACACTTGTTGTCAATACAAGTTAGCTTCTGCATCGTCTCCGGCGCTACGGCTCGCACGGTTGCCTATCCTTCGTTACAGCGGGCGGGGGCTGCTTTCCCTCCGCGCCTCCGGATTTTTATATACACTCTAGGGTCGGTAGTCAAAAGACTACGTAAAGTCGGGGTGTTCCGAGTCGGTTTTGGGGTACAGTCGACCTAATTGATCCATAAAGTGGGTACACTAATTTTCTTCTGAAGATAATATTTCGGACGTTAAAAAACAACTACACATAAGCAGATCAATTCAACCATTCTAATTTATGGTCTATCGCAGATGCGACAATGCGGCAGCGCACCACGTAAAAAATCACCTATTAATCACATTACCCAATCATCATGTAGCCATATTCATAATGCCCAAGCTATGTGATAAATAGGTGAGTTTAGATTGTAATTAATCACTTGGTCCGATATGGCTCGGCAATAATCATACTGCCCAGGCATTATGAATACTGCTCGCATTAATCACTTGGTTCATAACATATATATTATCATTACTAGCTGTGTATTATTCGAGTTACGTAAATGATATAAGTATTAATAATTATACAAGGCCAACTTTCCTTTTTTGCTTTCTAACCTTTGTGAAAATATTGCAAAACGTCACGTTGTTGAATACTGACGCCCTTCATCCGCATCATTTATCGCAGCTGGTTAGACGGCAGATGTAAAAGTGAGGCCGCGGTTTCGATACCAGCTCAAGAAGAGACAAATATTTGAGTGACTTGATATTTTTTTCAAATCGGGGTGTTAGTGAGACCAAAAAGTCTCTCGTAGTTTCTGATACCCACGACACAAGATTATCATTTGTAGGGTCAGGACTATGAATTTGAATGTTGCGTCTATTTATTTATTTAGTTAAAATATTTATGGGAAAATATATGACCTGGTATCCCTGCTTTTTTCTTTACTTTATGTCTGTCCCTTACGGTGGAACTCGAATGTCGAGTCCATTTGATGCTACGACTTTATCCACTCACACGTCCACGTCACTGTCACTTATTTTGACAGAAATCTTCCGATTCCCGCGTTTTCAATATTCATAAACATAAAGCATTATATCCTAGTACCTATTCTAGCTACAGGGAAATAAAAAATACCTTTAAGTATCTAAAACTATGCAGAATTATTAGATGTGACAATTATTTTACAAATATAATTCAAATGTGTTGTAAACAAATAATAAAAATTCTATACAGATCGAATTTCAATGGTTTTTCATTTTCAAATCATGTTTTCACCCATTAAATCAGATTACATACCAATAAAGTCCATTTGTAAATAAAGTATATACTATAATCTTTCTTTTGATATCCATATTTAAGTACTTAATGTTATTCTTATCTTATAAAAACCAAAAAAATATACCCATAATCACATAACCAATTTTTGTTACGTTTGCGTTTTGCCATTATTGCTTAGTGACTCCCGAGTTCCGGGTTACGATTTAATGTTGCCAAGTAAGAACGAGATGTAAGAAAATAACACCTGGATGATCGATGAACGTTGATTTTTTTTTGTTTAATTATGTGTTTTAGAAATCATATTGAAATACAAATTACATACTGGTGAAATGATGAAATATGATTTTATAGACTATGTATGTAAGGGGCGTGCGCTCCTTGTAGGCAGAAATGCAGTGCTTTACTTGCCATACACAGATATTTTAATAAAACATTCGTACGTTTTAGATGACTTTAATTAATAGTAAATAAAAGAATAAACAAAATATCATAATATAAAAACGCCTAATATTTTATAAATAGCACGTATTTGCAAGCACGCTAACATTATGTTTGCCAGGAATTTAATGACAACGGCGCTGCAAAATAATGTATCTACAGACCAAGTAGTACTACAGACGGCCGACTCGCTTAACCCCTAGACTAGGGATGAGATATACTTGCAAAATCAAGTACCAGGGCTTCTAAGTACGAGTACGTAAAAATACTAGGGTTCAAAACCAGGGTCTAAAATATTGTAAAAGTATTTTGTAAGTATGAGTCGGCAACCCTTCGCGTCCCAGCCGCGGCGCAGCGTCTATAAAATACTTGCATAGGAATTCAATTCGTATTTCATAACAAATAAGGAGCAAAAACGCATAAATAAAAAAAATAATTTGTAAGTATTTTCTATTCACGAATACGATTGTGATTCTTATTTATACTAAGTTAAGGATAGTTTTTCTATGGAAGTATTTTTATGTATAGTGTTCCAAGTTCCTCGCGCACCGACGGCGCCTAAATTTGAAAATACTTGCATAGGAATTCAACCCGTATTTGAAGGCATATAAAGAGCAAAATAGTATGAATAAAAAATACTTTGAATTTTAAAGTATGTGTTATTGACAGATACGATTGTGGTTGTTATTAATATTCTATTATGAATCGTTTTCCTATGCAAGTATTTTCATGTGTAGTTTCCAGATCTCTCCGCGCATCGACGTACTTTCATACTTATAAGTATTTTCTGCTCGTACCAGGGCGCCGTAATTCGAAGTGAATACCTGGTTTTAAAACCTGGTATCGTAAATACGTCTCATCTTTACCCTAGACTGTCGTTTCTCACGACTGTAGACGGTTAGACAGTCGGAAACAAATTCACTAAAAGAAAATACAAATAAATCTATCGACGCATTTGTTGTAAACAACATGGCGGCCTGGGGCGCAGACAGGCGCTGTTACACAATTAACGCTGGGTACCTCTATATTTATCGGTAGATGGCGCTGTTACACAATTAATGTTGGCATGCATAGAATGGCTTAACACATCATTATTCGCCAATAGATGCCAGGAAGTCATATTTTCAGTTTGTATTTCAGTTTTTTTTTGCATCATTTTTTATACATTAATCCTAATTATTAATATTCCTATTTCCTAATTAATATCCTAATTAATATATTAACATAATATTGTTCGGGTTCGATTCCCGCACCGAAACAAATATATGTGGGAAGTAGAGGTATATGTTTCGGGTCTGGCTATTAGTGAGACCGAAAAGTCTGTTGTGTGGGGTCGAGACTATAAATGTGACTGTTGGGTGTATTTATTTATTTATTTTATTACATTTTTGGATATTTAGGAGACTGTCCCGCCCTCACACCCGACATTACAACTCCTGTAAGCCAGGATCAACAGTGGCACGCAATGTAATGACACCAAGCATTGAAGCTCGGCGAGTCTCCGGGAATGTCTAGCTTGTCTTTAACCCGCAACGAAATGAATCAGAAAGTTAAATTAATAGGAGGAGTTGGAAATAAATAATGTCCACTTCCCTCCGTGCAAAGCGGGTGACAAAACATTGAACTAAAGAGGTAAATGACCTCCCAAAAAGACTTTTACAGCCGGAGAAGCCAGCTGTAAAGCACCACGGAATTCATTATTACATTTAAATGGGACCTATTGTGTGAGCTGTTATACTTGATTCCAGTAATAGGTATGGCAAAAACGCCGGAAAGCACGGAAATTCGTCCTAGTCTATTTTTGGATATTTGATTACAATATATGACATCATATTTTCAATAAACAATGATGTGTCGGATTTGATAATGGCAGCTTTTTAATAATTTTCGCCAGCCCCCAAACCATTTAAAATCCACTAAAAGCAATGTTTCCCAACCAGGACCAAACTACCAGATTTTGTGGAAAATCCACTAAGTTGGCAACACTGGTGAAAAAAAGCTTGAAAGATGGCCGCCCATGTAAGTTCTTGTCCAGACGATATTTGATACATATGTTAACCGGTTTAAAACAGCGCGGGGGCCAATAAATAAGTTACTATCTACGTGAAATAACATGAATGGAATATAAATGACTTAGTCCTATCAAATGTTAACATTGTTATACCTAGTTTTTAATGTATTTATTGATTTTGCATTAATTAAATTTTAGCGATCGAGACATGCAAAGCTGTTATCCTTTTTTATGGTGTTTGGTTTAGAAACTAAATGATAGTTTATGGTAGATTTTTAAGAAAATATCCTTAATTACGACGAGATTTGTATAGGTAAAGGTACTGGTAGGTATAGCGTAATCCATTACAATCAAAAATTGTAATAGTATTTAAAAATTACGAATAAGGGTAGGTAAGTGGTGGTTGAAAATTAAAACAAAATAAAAATAAACAATTATTATTATTTCAATCAATGAATAAATATTTAGGAATAAATACTGACAATTTCAAATCTATAAACTAATAATTAAAGATTTGTACGATTTATTTAGTATTTTTTTTTTATTTGGCCCGGCATAGTAGCCCGGCACAGTGCCTCTGCCTCTGCCTCGGCTTCTGCCTCTGCCTCTGCTCGGGCCTCGGTCTCCCCGATTTCCGCACTGCGCGCTCAATGTAAAGTTCAAGTTAACTCTTAGCACTAGTGATGGTTGTTTATTTGTTTAATTGACACAAACTATGCATGCACCCTATCACTGAAATAAAAAAAATAAAACACTCACGAGCATTCTTGCTTTTCCATTGATGACCTAAAATTGAAAATGTATTTTTTAATTTTTCTTTTTTATTTCAATAAATTTGTCCAATTGTAATACTATTTTTGTACCAGAATAACTACGTTAGTAAAGCCGGGTACAATTTATAAGATGCGGCTGATGAACGCAGCTGATGAAGATATTAAGAAAATTGAAGATTCTGCCGCACCGCGTCCAAGAGACCCTGAATATTGTACCACTCTTCAGCCGCGTCCGGCAGTCTTATAATTTGTTTTTGGCTTAATAGTAGATCATTTCAATGTTCGGATTATTCGCAGTCGCGCATCTATACTTTATCGTAATGTACGTAACGGTTTGCGGTCCCTGATGGCGGCTTCCATTCCGTATATATATATTTTTTAATAGCCTAGATTGTGTCCCACTGCTGGGCAAAGGCTTCCCCTTTATCATTCCATTTGACCCTGTCCTCGGCGAGCTCTTGTGATGGCTCTTCTGATGTGTGATGGCTCGAATGTATCCAACTCGTCTTTCCACGGTTTGGATGCATATTTGGAGAGGAAATATTGAAATATTTAAACTGAATTAATATATTAATTCTTTGATATTGAAAATTTAAATCACCATATAATTGGCTTCATCATACTTAATTTATAACAATCACATCCAACATCAAACGTACCACACATTCTAGTTTGAACAAAAACTTTGAAACGCAAACTCTGATCTTACAAAAAATGGCGCGCGACTTTCTACGGAATACTGGAAATCAATTAAAATATTGAATTGTTTTGATATATTTTCAATTATCAAATGGCACCTATTTATTCTTTATGATATGTTTTCTCTCTCTAACACTTTAGTTATCATTTTTTCATAGAATTAACACAGAAATATTTAATAAAAACCGACAAACAACGACCGTGATTTACTTTCGTGTCTAAAAAACTTCGAATCACGCGTCGAATATGGCTTATTTTTAGATAATTGATAATTATTAATGTAAAGGTATCTTTTAATAAACTATATAATAACAATAAGAGAATTAAAAATCAATATTTACATTTTTAAAAAATCCTGCGCACCACTCGTCGTTGTTCTTAAACAACACACGAGTTTGCCTGGTTTTTTTTAAATATGCCTATTGCTAATGTCTTTTTGGCCAATGTTACATTAAAGGTACTTTATTCAAGCATTATATATATTTTTTTCATAACGCTTTTTATAATATATTTTGAATTTAGGACGCTTTTTCATTACTAGTGTATTTTCCTATAAAAATGACAGCTTACGTCAAAATTGGGGGTCGGGACGTTTGAGTGGATAAAGTACCTTTAATGTAACATTGGCCAAAAAGACATTAGCAATAGGCATATTTAAAAAAAAACAGGCAAACTCGTGTGTTGTTTAAGAACAACGACGAGTGGTGCGCAGGATTTTTTAAAAATGTAAATATTGATTTTTAACTCTCTTATTGTTGTTATATAGTTTATTGAAAGATACCTTTACATTAATAATTATCAATTATCTAAAAATAAGCCATATTCGACGCGTGATTCGAAGTTTTTTAGACACGAAAGTAAATCACGGTCGTTGTTTGTCGGTTTTCATTAAATATTTCTGTGTTAATTCTATGAAAAAATGATAAATAAAGTGTTAGAGAGAGAAAACATATAAAGAATAAATAGGTGCCATTTGATAATTGAAAATATATCAAAACAATTCAATATTTTAATTGATTTCCAGTATTCCGTAGAAAGTCGCGCGCCATTTTTTGTAAGATCAGAGTTTGCGTTCCAAAGTTTTTGTTCAAACTAGAATTTGTGGTATGTTTGATGTTGGATGTGGTTGTTGTAAATTAAGCATGATGAAGCCAATTATATGGTGATTTAAATTTTCAATATCAAAGAATTAATTTATTAAGTCAGTTTAAATATTTCAATATTTCCTCTCCAAATATGCATCCAAACCGTGGAAAGACGAGTTGGATACATTCGAGCCAAAATCACAAGAGCTCGCCGAGGACAGGGTCAAATGGAATGATAAAGGGGAAGCCTTTGCCCAGCAGTGGGACACAATCTAGGCTATTAAATATATATATATATATATATATGGAATGGAAGCCGCCATCAGGGACCGCAAACCGTTACGTACATTACGATAAAGTATAGATGCGCGACTGCGAATAATCCGAACATTGAAATGATCTACTGTTAAGCCAAAAACAAATTATAAGACTGCCGGACGCGGCTGAAGAGTGGTACAATATTCAGGGTCTCTTGGACGCGGCGCGGCAGAATCTTCAATTTTCTAAATATCTTCAGCTGCGTTCATCAGCCGCATCTTATAAATTGTACCCGGCTTTACTAACGTAGTTATTCTGATACAAAACTAGTATTACAATTGGACAAATTTATTGATATAAAAAAGAAAAATAATAAAATACATTTTCAATTTTAGGTCATCAATGGAAAAGCAAGAATGCTCGTGAGTGTTTTATTTTTTTATTTCAGTGATAGAGTGCATGCATAGTTTGTGTCAATTAAACAAATAAAAAACCATCACTAGTGTTAAGAGTTAACTTGAACTTTACATTGAGCGGGCAGTGCGGAAATGGGGGAGACCGAGGCCCGGGCAGAGGCAGAGGCAGAAGCCGAGGCAGAGGCAGAGGCACTGTGCCGGACTACTATGCCGGGCCAAATAAAAAAAATACTAAATAAATCGTACAAATCTTTAATTATTAGTTTATAGATTTGAAATTGTCAGTATTTATTCCTAAATATTTATTCATTGATTGAAATAATAATAATTGTTTATTTTTATTTTGTTTTAATTTTCAACCACCACTTACCTACCCTTATTCGTAATTTTTAAATACTATTACAATTTTTGGTTGTAATGAATTACGCTATTAGTACTTTTCCTATACAAATCTCGTCGTTATTAAGTATATTTTCTTAAAAATCTACCATAAACTATAATTTGGTTTCTAAACCAAACACTATAAAAAAGGATAACAGCTTTGCATGTCTCGATCGCTAAAATTTCATTAATGCAAAATCAATAAATACATTAAAAAACTAGGTATAACAATGTTAACATTTGATAGGACTAAGTCATTTATATTCCATTCATGTTATTTCACGTAGATAGTAACTTATTTATTGGCCCCCGCGCTGTTTTAAACCGGTTAACATATGTATCAAATATCGTCTGGACAAGAACTTACATGGGCGGCCATCTTTCAAGCTTTTTTTCACCAGTGTTGCCAACTTAGTGGATTTTCCACAAAATCTGGTAGTTTGGTCCTGGTTGGGAAACATTGCTTTTAGTGGATTTTAAATGGTTTGGGGGCTGGCGAAAATTATTAAAAAGCTGCCATTATCAAATCCGACACATCATTGTTTATTGAAAATATGATGTCATATATTGTAATCAAATATCCAAAAATAGGCTAGGACGAATTTCCGTGCTTTCCGGCGTTTTTGCCATACCTATTACTGGAATCAAGTATAACAGCTCACACAATAGGTCCCATTTAAATGTAATAATGAATTCCGTGGTGCTTTACAGCTGGCTTCTCCGGCTGTAAAAGTCTTTTTGGGAGGTCATTTACCTCTTTAGTTCAATGTTTTGTCACCCGCTTTGCACGGAGGGAAGTGGACATTATTTATTTCCAACTCCTGCTATTAATTTAACTTTCTGATTCATTTCGTTGCGGGTTAAAGACAAGTTAGACATTCCCGGAGACTCGCCGAGCTTCAATGCTTGGTGTCATTACATTGCGTGCCACTGTTGATCCTGGCTTACAGGAGTTGTAATGTCGGGTGTGAGGGCGGGACAGTCTCCTAAATATCCAAAAATGTAATAAAATAAATAAATAAATACACCCAACAGTCACATTTATAGTCTCGACCCCACACAACAGACTTTTCGGTCTCACTAATAGCCAGACCCGAAACATATACCTCTACTTCCCACATATATTTGTTTCGGTGCGGGAATCGAACCCGAACAATATTATGTTAATATATTAATTAGGATATTAATTAGGAAATAGGAATATTAATAATTAGGATTAATGTATAAAAAATGATGCAAAAAAAAACTGAAATACAAACTGAAAATATGACTTCCTGACATCTATTGGCGAATAATGATGTGTTAAGCCATTCTATGCATGCCAACATTAATTGTGTAACAGCGCCATCTACCGATAAATATAGAGGTACCCAGCGTTAATTGTGTAACAGCGCCTGTCTGCGCCCCAGGCCGCCATGTTGTTTACAACAAATGCGTCGATAGATTTATTTGTATTTTCTTTTAGTGAATTTGTTTCCGACTGTCTAACCGTCTACAGTCGTGAGAAACAACAGTCTAGGGTAAAGATGAGACGTATTTACGATACCAGGTTTTAAAACCAGGTATTCACTTCGAATTACGGCGCCCTGGTACGAGCAGAAAATACTTATAAGTATGAAAGTACGTCGATGCGCGGAGAGATCTGGAAACTACACATGAAAATACTTGCATAGGAAAACGATTCCTAATAGAATATTAATAACAACCACAATCGTATCTGTCAATAACACATACTTTAAAATGCAAAGTATTTTTTATTCATACTATTTTGCTCTTTATATGCCTTCAAATACGGGTTGAATTCCTATGCAAGTATTTTCAAATTTAGGCGCCGTCGGTGCGCGAGGAACTTGGAACACTATACATAAAAATACTTCCATAGAAAAACTATCCTTAACTTAGTATAAATAAGAATCACAATCGTATTCGTGAATAGAAAATACTTACAAATTATTTTTTTTATTTATGCGTTTTTGCTCCTTATTTGTTATGAAATACGAATTGAATTCCTATGCAAGTATTTTATAGACGCTGCGCCGCGGCTGGGACGCGAAGGGTTGCCGACTCATACTTACAAAATACTTTTACAATATTTTAGACCCTGGTTTTGAACCCTAGTATTTTTACGTACTCGTACTTAGAAGCCCTGGTACTTGATTTTGCAAGTATATCTCATCCCTAGTCTAGGGGTTAAGCGAGTCGGCCGTCTGTAGTACTACTTGGTCTGTGGATACATTATTTTGCAGCGCCGTTGTCATTAAATTCCTGGCAAACATAATGTTAGCGTGCTTGCAAATACGTGCTATTTATAAAATATTAGGCGTTTTTATATTATGATATTTTGTTTATTCTTTTATTTACTATTAATTAAAGTCATCTAAAACGTACGAATGTTTTATTAAAATATCTGTGTATGGCAAGTAAAGCACTGCATTTCTGCCTACAAGGAGCGCACGCCCCTTACATACATAGTCTATAAAATCATATTTCATCATTTCACCAGTATGTAATTTGTATTTAAATATGATTTCTAAAACACATAATTAAACAAAAAAAAAAATCAACGTTCATCGATCATCCAGGTGTTATTTTCTTACATCTCGTTCTTAATTGGCCACATTAAATCGTAACCCGGAACTCGGGAGTCACTAAGCAATAATGGCAAAACGCAAACGTAACAAAAATTGGTTATGTGATTATGGGTATATTTTTTTGGTTTTTATAAGATAAGAATAACATTAAGTACTTAAATATGGATATCAAAAGAAAGATTATAGTATATACTTTATTTACAAATGGACTTTATTGGTATGTAATCTGATTTAATGGGTGAAAACATGATTTGAAAATGAAAAATCATTGAAATTCGATCTGTATAGAATTTTTATTATTTGTTTACAACACATTTGAATTATATTTGTAAAATAATTGTCACATCTAATAATTCTGCATAGTTTTAGATACTTAAAGGTATTTTTTATTTCCCTGTAGCTAGAATAGGTACTAGGATATAATGCTTTATGTTTATGAATATTGAAAACGCGGGAATCGGAAGATTTCTGTCAAAATAAGTGACAGTGACGTGGACGTGTGAGTGGTTATGAACCAATGATAAAAGAATTATAAAGGATTACGCACAAAAGTAGCTATATATATAAAATTATAGTTATGTTAGGAATATCGACGCGGAATGTACGTTTATCTATCTGTCTCCTTTACACAAAGCTGACTTTTCCCTTAATGAAAGAGACAAATAATAATTCCTTTGTTTCGAATATGGCAATATTTTGTTCACTAACCACACTGGGACCGCCCATAGACCAAAATGACGCCATTTTAGTTATGCTTTCGAAACCACAGACTATTAAACCAAAAACTGCATGAAATGTCAAACTGTGGCGTTATCTGTCAATCGGAGTAAACAAATCTGCACAATCAAAGAATTTCGGATTATTCATTGGTTAATCTCGTTTGTTGAGTTTGTTTAGTTTGCTTATTAGTTTAGTTGTTAAGTTTTTAAAATGCCTTAGTGTTGTGTTAAAGGATTCGAGTCGAGTTCAAGCAAAAAGGACCCTAACATTTCTTTTCATAGGTTAGTAACTGTTTTTACGAAATACTAACAAATATGTGCTAAATTTACATTTTGGGTTTATTTTTATCATTTATAAATGTATTTGGATCTTGTTGATTAAGTTTTAGACTCTTCTAGGCGTTATTTATACAAGTAGTGTAAATAACAACCTCATTGTTTGTTTACACACAAGTTTAGAGATGAGTGGATTCGATACGAAATTATTCATATCGATATTATCATTTTTAAATATTTTGATCTTTATTTTTCAAAAAAAGAAAAAAATAGTTTATATTTAAATATATATTCAGACCGACAAACAAAGTGAAATTAAAAATATTTTTTAGATTCCCTATAAACATACAAACCAGGACAAAATGGATACAAAAAATTGGAAGCTATTGGAACCCTGCAATAAATACATTTATTTGTTCATTACATTTTGAAAAAGAAAACAGCTTTCCAACAATATTCCCGGTAAGTGAAATTGTAGTAATTATGATATTTTACCTAATAATCCTATTAATAATACAACTGTTAATCAATAATAAAGATGACATGCAAGATAATTTGGACAATTGGTAGTCTATTGTCTAATGTTCTGGAGAACCTTTTAATGAACAGAAATAGTTTTATATTTTATTATTAATTATTATAATTGTTTATCTTAACCAACACTTTCATATTCATTGATTTAATTCTAAGTGAGACATAATGATTTTCCTCAGTCAAATAATAGCAATAAAAATCTACCTATGTTATTTTATTTTATTTGGTATGTATTAAATATCCTGATAGGTATTTTTGATTTTAGCAAAGAATGGTGCAACGTAATAATGAACGAAATGTATTAGATGCAACTGGGTGTTTGTCTCGACAGGTATAACCTTGTAACGGTTGTAACATGTAAATTAGTATTAGTTGGTCATATGTTTACATTATGGCGACTAAAAAAGTAACGGTAATTGTAAAGTATAAGTATATTTTTAGGAATATCAAGAAATAATTACCTCCAACCGTCACATACATAGTCTGACCCCACACTAAGATCAAAATGTTTAATACATCATATTACTATTGTGTATGTAGCAGTTGCATTTTTATTAGTTTTGTTACAAATAAATTTATCATAATATTAATATTTATACATACATAAACTCACGCCTTTTCCCAGAATGGGTAGGCAGAGGTGCAACCAGGACACCCACATTTCAGCCTCCGTGGCGCAGGCGGTAAGACGCCGTTTGTGAATCGAGAGGCCGCGGGTTCGATCCCCGCACCGAGAGAAATGTTTGTGCGGCCCACAAATATTTCTCTCGGGTCTGTGTGTTTCTGAGACCGAAAAGTCTCTCGTAGTTCCTGATACCCACGACACAAGACTCGATCTTAATGTGGGGTCAGGACTATGTATATGACTGTTGGGTGTTATTTATTTATTTATTTATTTCGCCTTGTATGTTCCGTCCTACGATGTTGTGGGTGGCGAGCCTATCGCAATATCGGGCACAAATTCCTGACTGTGCTGATAATGAATAGAAAAATCCGATATCACTTTGCGCGACCCGGGATTCGAACTTGAGACCTCAGCTTTGTAACCGTACCATAATACAACTACGCCACTGAGGCAGTCAATATTTATACATAAATTAAAATCTATAGTCCACATTATTCACCGCTTGTATGTTTATGTATGTATGTACCTTATGTCTTTTTGACGTGACAACGTCTTAAATTAGGTTGCGGCTGGGAGTCACTTATGAAAAAGTGTAACGCCCGGTAACGTAACGGTGCGCGCGCAGCACTAGAGAATTATTTTTCAGTTTCACCCACTTTTTCCAAAATTGTCCCATAGCCCCCCCCCCTGCCTTCCCCCACCCTTATTCCGAAATAGTGCCTATTAGCCTCCCCACGAAACCTACCCCCCCCCTCCCTTACCCCCACCCCGAAAATTTACCTCACCCCCCCCCAATCCTATCTCGGCCAATATAGATCGTAGACCCACCGAGTTTGGTATCTTTGGAACCGGCTCGGTGAGCTCTACAGATTGGCCCCAACCAAATCCCCAAATTCCTCCCTCTCTCCCCTAAAATATTTGTCCAGGCATAACTCCGTCATTTCTTAAAGTAAACCCCCCGTGTTTGGAGTCAGAGGAATCGTCTTGACGAGCTCGACAATCGAGAGCAGGCAAAATACGATTTTTCTTATTGACGTGACAACGTCTTAAATTAGGTTGCGGCTGGGAGTCACTTATGAAAAAGTGTAACGCCCGGTAACGTAACGGTGCGCGCGCAGCACTATAGAATTAGGCGCATTGAATCGGCGCATGCTTGTGTCTCTGTCTTTGTCTTTCTCGAACGTTCTTGGCGTTGGAAAAACAAGAAAGCGTCACAATACAAGTTCACACGTGTGGTTAAAGTATCGTCAGCTGTGTCTGTAGTGAAAATATGGAGTGCTTAGATTCGTCATTACATGTACAATGTTTTAGTAAACAAAATATATTTCTATAGTTAAAATTTGTGCAATTCTTATTTTCATTCAATACCTTGTTCCTATTGTGCAATTTAATTATATTCATATCAATAAATATTCTACCGAGAAAAAGACGTTGTCACGTAAAATCTTCGCCCGTAAAACCGACTTTACAGGCAACCATTTTTTTTGTTTGATTGAATTATTCGAAAAATATTTTTATTATAGTGCTGATTTCCTGCCTTCGTTCGCGATGTCCGCTACAATTCCTTTATTCAAAATCAAAATCAAAATATTCTTTATAATTTAAGTTCATTTCATTTGGCGATCTAGTGTTGTTACATAGTTTATTAAGTCTTTTAATTATTATTTTTTTTCGAGTTTCTTATTTTTTTTATATAAAGCAGCTGTTAAATAAATAATTGTCGAAAGAGACTGACTTCTGTTATACAGGGCTTCCTAGTTCAGGAGTCAGGGTGTTATTATGTTGTAAACATGTTGTAATGAAATAAAGATTAATTATTATTATTATTATTTATTCAAATAGTCTTTCAAAAGATCTTTTGGATTGTTCATTTCGCTACCACCGCTTCGGAACGTGTTGTAGCTGTGAAGAAGAAGTGGCGCAAGAAACTTCGTCAGCAACACGAACTGTCTTCTTTTTTTCTTTTTTTATATCGCCATTTAAAATTACAATGGTTCATGTCACAGAACACAATAATGTCAGTTTATTTAGTTAATTGTTTAATTTCTATTTTACATTTTAATTGTTAATTTTGTGTAGATATTTTATTTCTATTTATATATTTAAGTTGTTAGTTTAGTGTACATATTTTCATAGTTGTTTGCTAAATGTCTGTTTTTTTTTAGATTTTAGTTATAATTTGGCAAAAGAAATATTGACATGGTGAAAATTGGTGCTTAAGGAAAAACGTGTGGTATATTCGAAGTCGCAACCAAATTCTAGCTATTAATAAAGTTGTATTTTATCTCACGTGTGTATTATTTGACAAATCCAATCCAATCATCAGGTAAAACTTACCCATCAAATAAATCATAGCATGAAAAAATATCAAAACATTGACCTATTATTATCGGATTTAATTTTTAAAGACTTGACTGTCAAGTCCTAAAATCCCCTGTTTATACTCAATTGAGATGTAAAGCAAAAATTAAAAATGTTATATTAATGTTAGTCGTATGCCACTGTTGATGATCGATATCGATAAAAAATTTGGTACTAGCGTATCACTATTTTTAGGGGCGGAGCCGCCGCCATGTTTGTGAATCAAAGTGGTACGCGTCACGTGACCTTATGCTTTATCCCCTCTATTCTTTAATCATTGTTATGAACCCGAACGAAATGTCAAAAAAATATGACGTAGAAGTGGAATCGTGAGTAGAACATTCAACATTGTCTGTGGTAGAACGGGTAGAACATATAAAAAAAGTTTCGATGTGGATAAACAATATTTGATTAATTTAATTTATGATTTATTTACATTTCAAGAATGCAAGTTCGTCATGGTCAGGTATAATACGTTCAATATTTGTGCGGCGCTCGATTCAGTGAAAAAAATCTACGAAAATAATCAATGTACTGTTTGGTGAGTAAAGATATTGCACTTTTGTTCCACTTCTGTTTGTAGTTTTGTAACTTTCATTAATAATAATGCTCAATGAAATTAATCCCCTTGTTCGTTACTGCTGTAAATTAGATAATGTTTTATATTTGTTTGCAGTGATAAAACGGGAGAAAAATTTATGCGTTATTTATGCGGACATTCAGCTTGTGAAAGTTGTGCGTCTGGCACCGAGAACTGCTTCTTCTGCCTTACGCCTCCAGACCATACTACTTCGAATCCTACTGCGTTTGATGAAGTTTTGACCCAAAGAGCTACAAATGCCTCCGAATTATTAAGAAGCTTTCAAAAGGCTTTCAATGTGGATGGTAATTTTTATATTAGTAGTGATGAACAAATTTTAAATGCATATGTACCAATTAGGGTATGGGTAGGTTATACTTCAGTATTCGTGATTCCTAGGAATGTAAAGTACTAGGTTTCCTTAGAAGCTATTTTTATAACTGAGACACCAATTACTATATTGAATTGTTCCCAATTCATGGATTTCATACTTGTGCATACAATGGCGGATCTAGTTTTTATGCCAGAGGGAGTGGTCATGTCAGAACACTGGGTCCGATTTCAAGACTCCAATGCCTAATAATGACTAAAAGTTTGTTACAGGTGTGATTTTTGAACACACACATACTTTTTTACTTTATTTATCAACATTCAAAGAATTAAATGTGCTTATAAATTTTATCAAGAAGATAATTAATAAATCTTGTCAATCTGGGGCTAGCCCAGGGGGGGTCATGACTCCCAAGACCTTCCCTGGATCCGCCCTTGTGTGCATACATGTTATTTTATTTCCTCTCTTAGTGTTCACACAGACAGATACACTGAAATGTTATTTCTAATTACAGTACAGAAATACCAAAGGATTTCACAGCAACTGAAGTTGGAGAAGGAAATATTTCCAGAATGTATTCAGGCTCCTATAAAGTATTGTAATAAAAGAAAAAGTTTAAAGCCTTACACTAAAAAGAAACACAATCAATTATCTCAGTTGCCTGGGGAAATTGTAAACCCTACTACAACTAAAATGGAAAATTCTATTAACTCAGTGGAACAATGGCTTGATAAAAATAAAAATAAATCATTTCAAAACCAAAAAGTAAATAATAAAGATGACAGTGGCATTGTTACTGATGGCTCTTTAATAAATTGTTCACAAATAACCGAAGATAAAGATAGAAATGCTTTGTTAGCTGTTTATGAAGCTGATAAGAATGAATTGGTTTCTGTGTCTTCAACAACAGTTGAAAGTGAGAAATGGAGTGAATATCATGACAATGAATTATCTTTTGAACATCCAAAGTCTCCAAAAGAAAACTACAAGGTACCTTTCTTAAAAAAGAGTAAGCTTGCAGAAGCTAGTGGTTTGTGTGATAAACACAGTAATGTAATTACAATAAGTACAAATGTAACAGAAAATACGAAAAATATAGAAATCACTATTTTTAATCACAAGCAATCCATGATGTGTAAGGATGTTCAGGAGAAGGTAGCTGCTCATTGTGTTCCGGTACAAACTGATATAAGTGACATTTCACAATTAAAACAAAGCACTGACTATTTAAACAATATAAGAGTTTTAAATGAAAATGAATCCATAAAATTAGGTATTAAACATTGCAGCCAAGACATATTCTCATCAGAAGAATTTTGCAAAGATACAGAAGCAAACATATTAAAGAATAATACCAAAATTGTAGCACAAGCTATTGTTATTGAAGAAACTGATAGTGATAACTCTCTCACTGAAGAGGACCTGGTACCCGGAATTCCAAGATGTCAAGACCCAGTGTATGTTATTTATAAAACATACTACATAAAATGACTTATATAATATGTTGTAATTATGTGAATAAAAATTAATCAATATTTAATTTGCAGAATACATGGCGTATTAAGGAGCTTCGACAGACATGAAAATTTTTTTAATAGACCAAGGCGTAGGCCGCGTGGTTTAACGCCAGACAGTTCGAATTCATCAGACAAGGAGAACCTGGATCCCAACAGAGCTAAAAGAGCAAGATATGGCAAAAAAGATAAGAAAAAATGATTTGTTGCCCAGTTATATTACCTCTAGTTATGTTTAAGAATATTTTTATTTATTGTATAATATGTTAAGACATTACCTTCTTAAAAGAGAACTTATTTTTTATACTGAAAATATTGTGAAATATTTTTTTATTCTAAATTTCACACAATGAAATGTAAGTCTTATAAAGACTTTAGAACTTATCATTCTTTTCTATTTAACAACCTGTATAAAATAATACTATAATTGATTTGCGATTAGTGAATGCTTCTTAGCTTTGAGGAGAGTCAAAAGGATAAACTTCTTGTTAGATATTGTGGTGACAACTATTTTTTTAGACATTATGTTGTTCATTGTAACCCCAAAAAAAGTACATTAGATTTCCATTGTTCAATTACTGCAGATTCTGTTCATTTAGGTGTGGATCATGATTTAAAAAATCATATTTTGGAAGCATTTTCATCATCATCCATCCATCAGCCAAAAGAAGTCCACTGCTGAACATAGGCCTCTCCCTATGATTTCCTACAGATCTCCTCATTTCTGATTCGATCTCGTAGAGAAACCCCGATCTTAACCTTCTCCATAGCTCGTTGAGTGACTTTGAGCTTCCTAATATGGCCCATAGTCAGAGGCCACGTCTCAGTGCCGTATGCCATCACTGGCAACAAACAACTATCGAAGACTTTCGATTTAAGGCACTGAGGTATTTTGGACGTCGCGTAGTTTCCCGAACGTTGCCCAACCGAGTTGGATTTAACGAGTGACCTCTCTCTCTCGAAGTTGGACCTGACTAACCGCATCACTTCTCCTAAATATGATATTTATTTTATTTTTATTCGTCTACAACTTCAAGAGTTCACGAGCCCCCAACACCGATGGGAGTGGGCAGAACACGAGGGCCGTCCATTAATCACATGAGGCATGAATGGAGGGGGGAGGGGTTCGACAAAAATCACGAAATATCACAAGAGGGAACACATAATTTTAATTAAAATGCTACATAATAACTTTATACAATTATTTTATCTATACATATAAATAAAATTGAAGTGTCTGTAAAGTGAAAATAAAAAAGAATTTCCAACTACATATCGTTATACCGGGTATCTCAAGACTGCTACCGAAAACGAAGCCCTGTGGTAGTTTTAGTGATTACAAACACAATGCAACTAAAAATTTCGCAAAGAAACGCGACAATCATTTTTTATGATTTTTTAAATATCGTCATTTTTGGGTGGTAAATCCATAGTTTTTGCTAAAATAATAATTCAAACTCTTTTATACCTTAGAGTATTAATAAAAAAAGGGTATACACTATTATTTTAGGAAAAAGATGTATTTACCACCCAAATATGGCCATAGGAAAAAAATAACAAAAAAAATTGACGCTTTTTTTTTGCAACTTTTTCTGTTGCATTGTGTCTGAAGTCACTTAAACTACCACCCGGCTTCGTTTTCGGTAGCAGTCTTGATATACCCTGTATACACGATACCTGTAGTGCGATTCACGTAACTTTTTCACGCGCCGATCAAGTTGCGGTGCGGTTACAATTAAGTTTACGCTTTGGTACAAAACGGTATTCTTGTAAGTGTTTAGCTGCGCGTGAACTGCGCGTCAACTGTACGTCAGACGTATGAAATTTGTTTGAGATTGACATATATGCGCAGCAGTAGAATACGCTAAAACGTTTGCGTGACGCGAACTTGACGCGAGCGTATTTGACAGCGGTTGTCAAAATTACGAGAATACGAAAAGGGCTGTTTTGATCGAAACTTAACCGCAACTGCACTGCAGCTGAACTTATTATAATACGTGAATTGCCCTACAGATAGCTGATATAACAAAGAGTAACTTAGGCTACATTTATTTTAGAAAAAATATTTTATTTTATAAAAATAAAGTAATGTGCATGTGTTGCCCGCGCGCAGCTCACGCGCATTCCACCACTGGGCCGTCACGTCGGGCGCCTCCCACCACTTCTCTCACCAACGAATCAATATCACATTTATAAAATATTGTATATAAAGAAATTTTTCAATAAAGCTAATACAGTTTTTAGGAGTTTACCCCCGCTCGCTAAGAGATGGTGCCATCGTAGAATTAGATCGCGGTATGGTTTCGTTACAAAGGTTGATAATTAAAATAAAAATGCAAAACAAAAAAACCTAAATAAACTAATTAACTTTTTTGGTAAATTCCACGCAGACGAAGTCGCGGGCACAGCTAGTTATAACATAAATGCCATTCAAAAACAAACTAAAACCATTCTGTTTAGACAATTTTATTATGGTCCTTAATCTTATATACAGGGTATATCAAGACTGCTACCGAAAACGAAGCCGGGTGGTAGTTTAAGCGACTTCAGACACAATGCAACAGAAAAAGTTGCAAAAAAAGGCGACAATTTTGTTTTCGTTATTTTTTTCTTATGACCATATTTGGGTGGTAACTACATGTTTTCCTAAAATAATAGTGTATGCCCTATTATTTATAAATACTCTAAGGTATAAAAGAGTTTAAATTATTATTTTAGCAAAAACTATGGATTTACCACCCAAAAATGACGATATTTAAAAAATCATAAAAAATAATTGTCGCGTTTCTATGCGATTTTATTTATTGCATTGTGTTTGTAGCCACTAAAACTACCACCCGGCTTCGTTTTCGGTAGCAGTCTTGAGATATACCCGGTATAAAAATGAATCGCAAAATGTGTTGGTAACCGCATAATTCAACAACGCCTGGACCAATTTGGCTGATTTTGGTCTTGAAATATTCCTGGAAGTCCTGGGAAGGTTTTAGGGGTGAGAAAAATAGGAAAATTTCTTAGGAAGATACAAAAAAACCTTTTTTTTTGGGTATCGTTCAAGCGTGAGCGTCCAGCCAGTATAGGATGATCTTTGTTTATTTGACGGGAGACGTAAAAGACGGTCCAGCTTCAACTACCACCCAACGTAAAATGATCTATCTTTCCATTGTCTTTCATTGACGGCTGACGAAATAGAACAAAATTCAAAAAATGTGTACATCGTGTATATAATATTATCTAGATACGGCGTCTTGCGCATAATTTTGTTAAATGTAAATTAAAACGATGTCCACATCTACCAAAATCGCCCATTGTTTTTTGAGATTATTGCAATAGTTTTAAACAAAGTATACTCTATCGAAGCGTTTTGCCGGAGTATACTAAAATATATCTAATTATAATTTTTCGTTTTAATAAACGACATTGTTTTTTGAATTGATACTTTTAGATGCGCTGGGGGACATATTTAAATTTCGCATTAGTATTGTTTTCAGACTCAAGAATAAAAAAAATATTGGTACGTTGATGCCGTATCTAGATATTATAATGAAACGATATGCAGTTTTATATTTTTAAATATTTGTTCTATTACTTACGTCACCTGGTAAGGCAGTATGAAGGTTTTATTAATTTGTATATGGTAACGTACTCAGACTAAATACTCTCTAGACGTAGCCATAACTGGAACGTGAGAAATAAGAGTGAGACCGCAAGATAAAAATTAGTGTGCGTAAAAGAGACAGAGAGTTTTTTTCTTTGTCCTTGTCACCGTGGCCGGTTTTTTTATTTGTCAATAAGCGCAGTTTGTCAAACAAATATACGTCAATCAGTTTTTCCGATATTTTAATAGTTTTGGATAGTGTAAAGCAGCAATTTATACAAATATTAGTGACTATAGTGTATATGCAATGGTGGGTTGTAGTATTTTAGGCTGCAAAAGCCGCAGTGAACGAAAAATTTGTGGAATAACATTTCACTCGTAAGTTACTCATTTATGTTACATTATAATTATTTTGTCGTTTATTGGTAAATAATGTTGTATTTTAATATCAATACAAATTGTTTTACTTAGAGAAATATCGATTACATTTAGAAAATCTACAAATAATATTAAATAACCTTAATTTCTTAAAAGTTCAGTGTTACCTTGTTATGAAAATTGGTTTACCCTAGATAATACTTGCATACCCGCACTAGGCCAGCGTGGTGGACTATATGGCCTAACCACTCTCAATCGTACCCTCGATTGTAGAGTAGGCTCGTGCCCTGCAGTGGGACGTATATGGGCTGATACGATACGATACTTGCATATTATTCCTTGCATACATAGCGTTATTCATAAGTAAAAAAATAAAATTACTTCTTATTTTAGGTTTCCTACTAACAGTAATTAGAATTAAATGGGTGGAAGCTAATGGACACCAAAATTGGCAACCAACAAAAAATTTTTATAATTTGCTCAATACATTTCGAGATAGATTCCTTTCATTATAAAAAGAAGAATGTTATAGTAAAACCAAAAGCAAGTCCCAATAAAATATGTTCATGTAAGTAGTTGATCATTAATTATTTTTAACACCGTTTTATTAACTTCGCCTATATGTATGTAACAGAATCTGTGAAGTCGATTTTCGAGCACTTCAAAACGTCGGATTGACTTGAAATTTTGCATACGTATCCAGGACTGATGACGACGCAATAATTTAAAAAGTATATGATATTATTTTATATTTTATCCAGAATAATAAACAAAATATTATTGTTGAAAAAATATTACCTATATAATTGGTAATTTGCGCGCAGTTGTCTTTCTTTGATAAGACAGCCGAAGATAGATGTTTTAGTGCAAGCAATTAAATTATAGTTTAAAAACTAAAAAAAACAAGCTTTCATATAAGATCGAACTAAAAAGTAAAAAATAATCATAAACTCATTATCATTTAATAATAAATATGATATACGAATAAATATGATTTAAATCGTACGGTTGGCAACGCTTATGTTGGCCTGTGTTAGTACCCACCAAAAGTAGGAATTTTTCCCAACATGGCCACACTGAAGAATTATATATCTGTCTCTTGTGCGGCCACGGCATGGCTACGTCTAGAGAGTATTTAGTCTGAGGTAACGTACTAGACGCGACTGCCAACAAGTTAACGATGGTCACGGGTTCAAATCCCAGGGCACACCTCTGACTTTTCGGATTAATTTCTACGTGAAATAAAATCCGCCAACTCGCACTAAGCCAGCAGGGTGGACTATAATATCTTCTTCTATAATATAAAATGAATCGCAAAATGTGTTGGTAAGCGCATAACTCAACAACGCCTGGACCAATTTGGCCAATTCTTTTTTTAAATGGTTATTATTACTTTATTACTAACAAAAAGTAATGGCGTGCAATATTATTAGGAAAAACAGCATTTTGGTGCTGAAATAAGGGACGGAATATTGGATGGACAATAAAAAACGCAAAAGTTTTTAATGTCAAAATTTCATAAGGCAATCTTTATATGTACATGTATATGGAGAGACGGGATATAATAGAGTGGAAGGTACGGGAGAGGGCTGGGATAGCTGACAGATTTGATAGGACGAAATGTAAATGCACGTTATAAGACGGGATGGATAATAAAAGAGAAAGGACGGGACGGATCGGGAAGAGACTGAACAGACGGATGAGACGGGATTGAGCCAGACAGTAGGATAGCTATGTCAAGTTTAATTATACAAGAGATTAATACGAAAAATAACATGTATTTGGTGTGGAGTGGAATCAAAAAATATATGCACCCAGGCGAAGCTGGGTCGGGCCGCTAGTTTCAGAATAAAAAGGGATTAATACTGGGCACTTTTTCACTATTCGAATTCGTAATTCAAAGCCATGATTTACGAACACACAAAATTTTTTACTTTATTTATCGACATACGAATAATTCATTGTACTTATAAAAATTATCAATAAGATAATAATAAATAAATACTGTCAATGTGGAGCCAGCCCAGGGTGGGCCATGACCCCCATGACCCCTCTGGATTCGCCGTTGGTCGCAAAAATAGAAATTTTCACTGACTTGATGTGCAGGGGAGATCCCCTGCACTAAGAACGTTTGTATTTAAATAGTTCATTACAAGGAACTCTACGAGTGGGTCGCAGGTTTTGTCCACTGTTTAAGCTACTATTTGTAGTGGAGACCAATGCCCTGCAGTGAGACATACCGGGTATCTCAAGACTGCTACCGAAAACGAAGCCGGGTGGTAGTTTTAGTGACTACAAACACAATGCAACTAAAAATTTCGCAATGAAACGCCACAATTATTTTTTATGATTTTTTAAATATCGTCATTTTTGGGTGGTAAATCCATAGTTTTTGCTAAAATAATAATTTAAACTCTTTTATACCTTAGATTATTTATAAATAAAAAGGTATACACAATTATTTTAGGAAAAAAATGCATTTATCACCCAAATATGGTCATAGGAAAAAAAAATTGTCGCTTTTTTTCGCAACTTTTTCTGTTGCATTGTGTCTGAAGTCACCTAAACTACCACCCGGCTTCGTTTTCGGTAGCAGTCTTGATATACCCTGTATAAAGGCTGATACAGTATCTACTCTTTATGCGGTCTCCTCAAAAATGAGTTATGACCTATTTCCGGATTAGGAGAAACTTGACAGCATTATTAGATTGTGCACACCATCATGATTTCAGGTTGTAGAAATGATCTGTACTCCAGTGACGGGTGGTGTCATGGTAAAATGGTCTAAAAATCTAATGGTTGTATGTTTCTACCGTGACTCCGTGACGTATGCCTCTCATATGAGAGAAGCCGCCTGGGTAAGTACCACCGCAATGTCTACTTCTCCAGCCAATGCACTGTTGTGTTCCGGTTTGAAGGATATTGTAGCCAAAGTAACTGCTATTAATAAAATCATATATCTTAGGATGGCGAGCGCAGTGGAATGCCAAGCATTGCTTTGTAATTCAAGGTGTTGTTTGGTTTTGCTACTGTTCTTGAGCTGTCGTATCGCTTACTATCAGGCGAACGGCAAGCTCGTTTCGTCACTCATTGTAATTTAAAATAAGGCAACGATGGTGCCATCTTAAAAAATCTTCGGTTCACATAACGACACCCGAAGTTTCTCCGCAGTCCTCGAATCCAGTTTGTCCGCTAGATTGGGATCATTGACTTGATATTGGAGGGGCTTCTTTGTAATAAATCAAGTTGATCGAGCTGGTATATATGGGTGCTTGCACAAAGGGTAGAGCAGAACTGGACGTAGGGCCAGATTTGCGCTTTGTAGAGAGTAAACCTATTCTGTATCAGCCCATATACGTCCCACTGCAGGGCACGGGCCTACTCTACAATCGAGAATACGATTTAGAGTGGTTAGGCCATATAGTCCACCACGCTGGCCTAGTGCGTGTTGGCGGACTTACATACCATAGAAGTTTTTATAAATCGCTATGGTATGCAGGTTTCCTCACGATGTTTTCCTTCACCGTTTTAGTGCGTGGTGATTGATTATCAATAGACACATGACTCCGAAAAGTCAGAGGTGTGCCCTGGGATTCGAACCCGCGACCACCGTGAACATGAAGGCAGCCGCGTCTAGTCCGTTAACCAACAGGCCACCACGCACTTCAGTAAACCTATTACCTTATGTGAAATAGGTACAGCTTAGCTCTGTTCAGGATACTCAACTTCTTGCGCGTTAGTGTATCTTAATCTCCAAATGATTACTGAACTCGAATTTTCTTGATATCTCAACGCCGAGCCGCCCAAGACTCTCAAGACATTTGTAAGTAACTTCTTGGATGTGGCGACAGAAGAGAAGAGAAAAATGGTCGTGATCTTCAATTAATTCGGCAAGATGGGTGAAGATGATGCACGACTTTTAAGCATGTTTTAAGCGTTATGGACTAATTCTCATGAGGGTATGTCAAATCTAAAGTATGACAGTAATTCAAATTTTCTGATAAAGGAGAATGCCCATTTAACTATGAAGCTTAAGTAGTACCTATCGGTGCGAAGATTGTTGTGCCATAATGAAACCTAATTTTTTGTGGAGGAAAAAAACATATATTTTCAATAAATATAAACATAATTAAAACCTAGGTACGGAGGCCGGAGTACCTGGAGAAATAAACTTGAAGTTCAATAAAATGTATCTTTTGCTTTGGGCTCTGTGAACAAAATGTTAACTTTGATGATAATGACTTTATTTTATAAAACACTGTCGATCGGGATAAAAGGAAAATGTTTAATGACTAACCATAAAAACATTTATAATTAGTTCTAAGCAGTATTGGTATCGGGATCAATTATATTTTTTACCGATACTAGAAATAGTCTACTTTAAAACAAAATATCCACTGTGGGAAACATTTGTCTCCAGCTGTTCATGTCGAACCATCGTCGTATCTTTGTCACAAGTTTTGTATTTACCATCCAAACACCATAATACATCCTCCTCCTTGCGTCGTGCTCCTCAATATTGAGGGTCACGCCTTCCTTATGCATCGTTTTCATCCTAACGAGTTTTTTCCATTTGGTTCTGTCCACTGAGAGTCCCATCTACTCGCTAATCCGTTCCATTCTGTGTAGGCCATTTCCGACTCATTTGCTGCAAGATGAGTGGTGTCAACGGCGTAGCGCAGGTTAGTGATTTTCATACCACCAACCGAGATGCCGCCTTCCCAATTCTCGCAGGTACGTCTCCTTATGTATTCCCCATAGATGTTGAATAGAATGGGCGACAAAATACATCCCTGGCGTACTCCTTGGTGAAATTTAAAGGGTTTTGACGTTGTTCTGTCAACTCTTACGACTCCCTGACTTCAGTCATACAAGGTGCGAAGTAGGGCGATGAGATGAGCGGGTACTCCAAGCTCTTGCAGGACTCTCCACAAGCAACTCCAGTTGACACAGTCAAACGCTTTGCTGTAGTCGACGAAGCACATAATCACCGGCGTATCAAACTCGTATGCCTTTATAGGGGGGTGTAGGTGTTTGGTGTGATGGTGTGTATGAGTGCCAGTTGTTGAGGTAGGCACTTGTGATGGTATTGCGAGGGGTGCGCAAGCGCAACAAAACGAGCACAAGCAAGCAACAGTTTATTTTTCACGTATAGTTCACAATACACAGAATAGTTCACACGATACACAAGAGAATACTACACACTATACATAAAGATAGAAGGAGTGGAAGAGACAGTCAATAGAATAGTACGAGAGAAAGCAAAGCACAGTAAGAAACAGCTGATCGAGCGACATTAAACGCAGTTAGATAATAAATGCAAGCTAGCAGGCAACACGGGCTTCGCCGGCGAATCTATGTACCGACTGGTGAGTGGTGGGTCTCGGCAGGTAGTGGCCTAACGGTCCGTTTGCCCCCCCTGCGCGACCCGCACGTCTCTCTCACCTTAAGCGATCACCTGACGGCTCGCCGGGCCGGGCGTGAACAATACGCTCGATATAAATGCATAAATATATGTTAGATGTCAGATAGGAAAAATGGGTTCCGTAATTTAACATATGAAATTGTTGTATATAGTTTTAATTAATGTAAATTCCTGTGGTTCCTTACCATCTACGGGCCCCGTGGCAACAACTTGGTGTTGTTCCACTTGCACAAAGAGTCAAAAATCATCGCTTGTAGAGACCTCTGTAGTTGAACCGGAGATGGTTAGTGAAAACAAGGACCTTCAACAAAGTTTTCTGGACAGGAGACTTTTGGCGCGGACATACTAGATGTACTACACAGCTTCAAGGGAGAGCTACGGGGAGAACTGCGACAAATGATCAAGGAGGAATTTGGTATGGTCAAAAGGGAATTCCTAGACGAACTTCAAAGGCTGCGTGCGGATCTGTCTATTTTACAGACAGACAGGGACCAACTAAAGGGATCCTGTGATTGCCTAAGGGAGCGTCTAGACGTTATAGACACCAGGATGGCAGCTTGTGAGCAAAATCTTATGGGCCCTTCTGAGGCGATAGCTGAAGTCGCTCAATTAAGACTGGAGCTTAATTATCGCGACCAACAATTGCTCTCTAACGATCTGGAGATTTCCAACTTGCCAGAACACACCACCGAAAGCCTCACCCATACGGTTAAGCTTATAGCGACCAAGTTGGGTGTTCGTTTGGAAGATCGCGATATTGTGAGCGTGGATCGTGCCGGGGGCAGGCGAGTGAACGCGACGAGTTCCGCGGGCGCAGTGGAGAGCAGGCCCCGCCCCATCGTCGTACGCCTTGCGCGCCGCGAACTACGCGACGAATTATTGCGCGTCGCACGGGTACGCCGAGGAGCTAATACCGGCGACCTCGATTTGCCAGGACAACCGCGTCGATTCTTCCTTAACGAGCGCTTAACCAAACACAACCGTATGTTGTTTCGTCGTGCACGTGAAGCTGGTCAACGCCTTGGTTGGAAATTTATATGGACAAAACATGGGCGTATTCTTGCGCGACAGCATGCTGACGACAAAGCGGTCATCATCCGGAACGAGACTGATCTTCAGCGTGCCTTTGGATCCGATGCATAAAATTTATTATTATTATAAAATATTTTATAGTTCCATAATGTATCATCGTATAATCACTAAGTCTTTGATTGTAAATGGACTTAATTATGTTAGACCTAATTTTTTACATTATACTTGTTTAAGTCGTACTATTTATCTTGGTTGTGAGTGTAATAGGGCTGTCATCTTAAAGCTAAAATACTTGTTTTTAATTCTCTTTTTTATTTTGTGCAAACATAGCTTTTTATTTGGTTACTTTTTATTTGGCTACTCTTATTTAGTCTATATAAGCGACTGGGTTATTATGATAATGTTAATTAATATTAGTTTTATATTTTCTGAAATGCAGTTAGGATTCACATGTGTATCTTTAAATGCCACGTAAAAATACTATAAAATTTGGTCTTTTTAATGCCGGGTCACTCTCCACAAAACATGACGAATTCGTTATTGCCATGAACCATCACTTAGTTGATGTCATGGCAATCAATGAAACCTGGCTTCGTGGGGGAGAGGAAGGCAGAGCGCCAGTGATTCCCGGTTTCCGACTGCGTCACACTCCGCGCCCAGAGAATATTCGCAAAGGAAGAGGGGGAGGTGTTGCATTCTACATTAAATCGGGAATCAAAATCCGAGTAGTTGCTCACCCCCACCACCCCCAGGTGGAACAAATGTGGATGAGTCTTATGGTCAAGTCTAAATATTGCTGATAGGGACTGCATATAGGCCTCCGTGGCTGGACCTAGATGTTTTCTTAGATTCTATAACTGACAGCCTTTGCGCGCTAGCTCCTTATGAAAAAGTTATGTTGTTGGGCGATTTCAATGTTAATTTACTTGATTTAAATAATAATAGAACCATTAGATTTAAGCAATTTTTAAAATTTTTTAACTTAGAACAAATTGTAAACACACCCACGCATTTCGTGGGTGATAGTGCCACATTAATTGATGTGATTTGTACAGACGCGCAGTCCCGGGGAGTCTTTGTGGATCACATTTTGGAACTCGGCAATCATTCTTTCATCACGTGCGAAACTGTTTTTAAAAACTGAGAAGATCATGCGCAATGTTATATCGTTTCGCTCTTTTAAGAACATCTCGGTAGATAAATTTAAGCAAGATGTAGATGTTATGCCGTGGAGTTCAATCTGCGAGCTCAGGGACGTTAATGATATGGTACGATATTTTAATTTATATGTAACACGACAGTTTGACGCACACGCACCATTGAAAACGAGATACTTTAAGACCCCTCCTACGCCTTGGATAACGGACAATATAAAATTTATTCAAACTCAGAAATGACGCTCGTAATCGCTATCGCCACTCTAAACTTGAGACTCATAAACAATATTATCTAGACCTCAAACATCTGGCAACGGTTAGCTTATTTCATGAAAAAAAGGCGTATTTCGATAAGTATATTAATGAAAATATACCTAATTCTAGGTCACTCTGGTTTAATCTAAAAAAACACGTCCGCCCAGAGGATACGAATGATAATCACATTCTTGAAGAATTTAACGATCCCGAGAGTATAAATTCAGCGTTTCTGGATATCCCAGGTGACCCTAATGTGACGTTATCGCAATTAACATATTATGAATTTAATCGTTACGATAAAAAAAGTTTTTCACTGAAACCGACTGATTCAAAAACAATTTTAAAGATTATAAATACTATAACTACCAACGCGCACGGAATTGATGGGATATCTAAAGAAATGCTGAACTTAACTCTGCCTCAATCTTTGTCAGCTATTACTGAAATAATAAACTGTTCCATCACATCATGCAAATTTCCAGATCTGTGGCGGGAAGCGATAGTACGGCCGTTCCCTAAAAATAAAAATCCTCAAACTTTTAAGGATCTGCGGCCCATAAGTATATTACCGTGCCTGTCCAAGGTTTTGGAAAAGGTTGTATATTTACAGGTTACAGATTTTCTTGAAATAAATGGGATTCTACCTGATTTACAGTCGGGCTTTAGGAGGGGCCGCGGTACCACTACAGCATTAGCCGATGTTGTGGGTAACGTCCTTGAGGCGCAGGATCGGGGGGAGGGGACGGTACTGACGTTGCTTGATTTCTCACGCGCTTTTGACACAATTAATATCAACCTGCTCTTGTCCAAACTATCATACTACGGTTTTGATTGCCAAACTCTAAAGTGGTTTCATAGTTACCTAACCGGTAGGTCTCAACGTGTCCAAATCCGCAGAAGTGATGGTTCGGTACTTTCTTCCTCTCCACGACTAATATCTAGAGGTGTTCCACAGGGATCGCTTTTAGGTCCAATTTTGTTCATTTTGTATAGTGCAGACATGATTACCAACATCAAAAATTGCAAGTATCATGTTTATGCAGACGATACTCAACTTTAAGTTTCTTTTAACGCAACTCAGACATCATCTGCCGTATCTATTCTAAATGAAGACTTAAATAGAATTGCTACCTGGTCCCTAAGTAACTTACTCGTTTTGAACCCCCAAAAATCTAAGTATATGGTTTTGGGGAGTCAAAAACAAATCAGGGCCATAACTTCTATGAACCCGGATGTAAAAATTTTGGGTCAAAGCATAGCTCGCGTGGAGACTGCCCGGAATTTGGGTCTAGTCATGGACCCGGCACTGCGGTTTGAGAATCAAATCAATGGCGTTGCTAAAACATGTTTTTATAGATTGAAGGTTTTGTACGGGATAAGAGGTTTTCTTAGTATTACCTTAAGAAAGAGGCTAGTAGATAGTTTAATCTTATTGAAATTAAATTATTGCGACACGGTTTACGGCCCGTGCCTCTTGTCTCGTACAGAACGTTTAATCCAGCGTGTTCAGAACGCATGCGCACGATTCTGTTTCAATGTAGCTTTTAGAAACCACATTACGCCTTACTTGAACGACAACAATGTATTAAAAATGGCTGCTCATCGTAAATTACATATGGCAACTTTATTATTCGGACTGATTAATACACGCAAGCCGGCATACCTATACAACAAGTTAATTTGGAGACATGCCCATTACAGCTACTCTGCTCGTTCGACATCTTACCCGCTCTCGACGCCTCATCATAAAACTGCTGCCTTTAGGGGGTGTTTCAAATTCGCGGCCACTCACTGCTGGAACGTTTTACTTCCTCCATATACAGGGTATATCAAGACTGCTACCGAAAACGAAGCCGGGTGGTAGTTTAAGCGACTTCAGACACAATGCAACAGAAAAAGTTGCAAAAAAAGGCGACACTTTTGTTTTCGTTATTTTTTTCTTATGACCATATTTGGGTGGTAACTACATGTTTTCCTAAAATAATAGTGTATGCCCTATTATTTATAAATACTCTAAGGTATAAAAGAGTTTAAATTATTATTTTAGCAAAAACTATGGATTTACCACCCAAAAATGACGATATTTAAAAAATCATAAAAAATAATTGTCGCGTTTCTATGCGATTTTATTTATTGCATTGTGTTTGTAGCCACTAAAACTACCACCCGGCTTCGTTTTCGGTAGCAGTCTTGAGATACCCGGTATAAGATCCCTTAAAACAAAACAAACATTTAAATTACACTATAAAAGATATTTATTAACTGAACAAAAAAATAAAAGTATTTTCTAATGTAACTTTATACTTACACATGTTTTATGACCTATGTGTATACAGCGGCGTAGCTAGCATAGGTGGCACCCGGGGCGGATTTTGTAGGTGTCACCCCAAAACTCAAACACAATGTATAAAATAAAAAGTAATAATCGTTTACGTTTTATTAAAATAAGAGTATTACAAATAGTAGTATATTATGTAAAACAGTATGCCAAAATTAAAATTTCTTCCTTCTAGCTTTGACACTTGCGAACTCCGTAATCACGTCTTCAAAATTTATATTTTGTGTTGCTTCATGTTCTATTGTTAAAATACCAAGATTATTTAATCTGGTTTCAGTCATTGTAGACCGCAAGTAATTTTTTATTAATTTCAATTTGCTGAAACTTCTCTCACATGAAGCAACTGATGCACATATTGTTATAAATAACTTTAGTGCGACCGTTAGATTCGGAAGAGATTCTGTAAAATCCCATTCCACAATGAATTTTAAATAGTCCAGTGTCACCCAATTAGAGACAGTAATATTAGCCGCTTTTATATGTCTTCTCAATCTTGGTATTTCTAAAAGTAGTTCTGTTTCTGATACTTCATCGTAAAGGTTAGTAAATTTTGATATTGCAAATTTTAACTGTTCAGTGTTTGCCGAAAGCAAAGTCTTCGACTGTACAACCTCAAATAATGAAACTACGTCTTTAATGGACTTTACTCTTGTTTCGAGTTCAATATTGAATCTGTCAAGACATTCTAACATGTCCTTTTGAAGTTCCGCTCTAAGTGTTAGTCCAGCATCTGTGGACGATGCTAACTCACCGGGCATGCGCTTCTTGCGACGAATTCGTCGTTCCATCGAAATGTTGTATTCTTCCGATTTTCGTACAGCAAAATCTATTGCCTCTTCTGCTAGATGCAACCGTTTCTCTCCAATGAATAGACGAAGTGCTTCTAGTTTTATGATTATTTCATCAACACATAATCCTTTGCTTTGTAATGCAATCTGAGCATAGTTCACTTCCCTTAGCACATCATTCCAGAAGAAAAGAAAACAAAGAAATGAGAAATTGCACACAGCAGGGATAAGATTTTGTGCACCACCTCTTGTTTCTAAATTTACGTCTTGGTCACATAGTTCCTCAATTGCAGATATTATTCCATCAAAATTTTCAGTCAATACTTTTACTGCACCATAATGAGCACTCCAGCGCGTTGTTGAAAGTCTTTTAACAGATGCTTTGCTGTGATTGAGGAGCACCTCCCAGCGGCTTGTGGAGGTTGAAAAAAAGTTAAATATTGTCTCCACTGCTCCGAAAAATGTAACACAAGTCACATTTTGTGCGAACGAATGCTGGCCGCATAAATTAATTGAATGATCAATGCAACCAATAAAAATTGCTTTATTGTTTTTTTTCTTTTATAATAGCTTGCACTCCCCCGTGTATACCACTCATAACTGCAGCATTATCATAACCTTGAGAACGACACATCATAATATCTAAGCCATCGTTTTCAAGCTTCTTTAGTATTTCAGCGCTTAAATCAGCTGCTTTTTTTTCCATGCAAGGGAAAAAATCCTAAGAATACTTCTTTGACTTCTACTTTTCTATTATTAATTTTTACATAACGAATTACTTCAGACATTTGATCGACATGTGAAACGTCAGGTGTGCTATCAAACATAATTCCGAAATATTTGGCCAGTTTAATTTCGTTGACAAGCTGACATTTAACGTGATTAGCTAAAACATTTATGAACTCATTTTGTATTTCGGGCGATAAATATGTTACTTTATGTGATTTTTCCTGCTCCAAATATAATATATGTTCTTTAAGTACAACATCATACTTTGAAAGCAGCTTAACTAGTTCTAAGAAATTACCTTTATTGGATGACCCTTGGGTTTCATCATGTCCACGAAATGCTAGGTTTTGTTTCGCCAAAAACAAAGTTATATCAAATAATCTAGATAACAGATTTTTCCACTTCTGTTTTTCCGTATTCATTAATTGCAAGGTTGCGTCATCTATTGTGGTGTGAGATTTTAATCTCATTTCCAAAGTTTTCCAATTTTCGAAATTTTCTAAATGTTCACATGAAGTTTCATGGTCCAATACTTTAGGATTTAGTTTCCACCATTTCTGAAATCCAGTTGTAAATGTTCTTTGTATGTTACTGACAGCAAATAAACGGCAGCAAAAACAGTACAGATTATTTGATATAGGAGAAAATACCATCCATGATCGTAGAATTTTTTCACCACTAGGCATCTCTTTATAAAACCATTCCTGTGAAAGATGACGAGAATCTCCTTTAATCTTTGAACCATGACGAGATACAGTAGGGAACGGTCCTTCTTTGTTCTGGAAATGTTCACTGCCCTTTTTTATTATGTCAATGCGAACATTATTGGGAACCGGTAAACTCCAATGTGAAATATCCCTCAAGTGTTGCACAGATTCTTCGAAGCTAATGCTGTCTCCAAAAGTAGCATTAACGGTGTCATTGTCATTATTTGATTTGGTTCCGTCGAGGAAATGGGTTGTCTTCAATGATTCTGTATTGTCGCTGTTGCTATCTGAATGTGAGTCTGTCAAGATGTGAATCATTACTTTCGTCAACAGGAGACTCGGGTACTTTAATTGAACCTTGGCCGCTATCTGCTTTTGTGACATATTTGAAAAGAGATCCAGACATGCTCTGAATTTGATCCATTTTAGCCTTTTTGGCTTTTCTCTGTTGAAACCCGCTTTGTCTTTTCGAAGTATGAATTCCCCGAGGCATATTTCGTTCTGGGTATCCTAAAAAATATTTTTTGTTTGTAAGTGATACGTTGATTTTATAAACAAATTGTAACGGTAAATAACACCTAGGTACACGTTACGTAACTAGCTTTGTGAAATATATATTTATATAAATTAACAATCCTGCATCTGGGTGTAAATATGTATTTAAGTAGGTATTTTTAGAAAATACTAGTTAAATACTCCACCGTTAATTGTGATATCCTTAGGTGATATCCGTATAAATACTCGTGGTAGTGCTCGAGCTACTCATCTCGGAGCCGAATCAATGTACGTGAAGATGTATGATTATAATTACCTACTTTTTATCATTAATCTAAACTTAATATAATCCGTTTGGATCAGAAAATAATAATAAATAAGTATATTAATAAGTATATTAATAATTAATAAACATTATTACCTTAAGTCTCTAAAGTATGATCGTAAAACTTGTAGATCAAAATAATCTAAGATACTGCTACTAGATACTAAACGAATTAAAAAAGTTAGTATCACCTTTAATAAAAAATACTTCACTTACCTTGTTTATTTTCTTCAAGAATCGACTATTAACTAGGTTATTTATTATAAATATAAGATACGAAAATTGTCGTTTATAATATCTAATAATTAAAAAACACTTTGCACTAGACGTTCACACGTTCACGCAAAAGAATATTGAAATGAATGCGGTCGAAAACAAAAGAATTTGTCTAATCCACAATACAAGTGACGAGCTCTATATCGAGGGAATCCCCTAAGTAGCGTTGGTTATACGCGAACAAGAAGCTTATACCCAAATGGAGATTGCATTCCGTATAAAACACTGACAATGAATGAACATAATGTCATTTTCATTCATTGTCACTCTAAAGAAAAGGATAGAAGATAACAGCGACGTCATTCAAGGTCAAATTTTTGTGCTTCACTTTTATATACGGAATGCAATCTCCATTTGGGTATAAGCTTCTTGTACGCGAACGGAGTATTAAATTTTAGGGGAATCCCTGATCGATTGACAGTGTGCAACGCACAGTGCAACGTGCACCTCAGATGAATGAAACTATTATTCGGATCGACTTGAAAATTTAGGATAATATTTTTGAGATGTTGTAGAAATTAAAAAGCCAAAAAAAAAACGATTTTTTGAACCCACGAAATCCCTTAATGACAAAATGGCTCACGAGTACGGAGTACTACTATATGAAGTTTTTATTGCTCTGTCTAGTTATTCCTTAGTCTAAGGTGGGTACATTATTTGTATTTATATAGGTATCAATTTATTATGCTTGTGGTACAATACTGTACTTAGGTACCTAGATTATTTTATTAGTAGCGGTTATGGTCTCTGCCACAAATTTTTTATTTTTATAGGTAGAAGTAGAAAGAACTATAACTGATGGTCAAAGTTGGGCTCGGGTGTCACCCCTGTTGGGGTGACACCCGGGGCGGACCGCCCTTGCCGCCCCCCCCTAGCTACGCCACTGTGTGTATATGAGTCGGAGTCAAACTCCAAGCAGTTGGCTCCGACAATCACTATTCTATGTGATACAATTATATCCCTCATGGCGTGGTTTCCCGTAAAAACGGTATATTTTATGGCGCGAAGCTATAACGTTATACCCACTTTAGGTGACATTTGTTTGTTTCCAATTGTTGGTTGTGTTATTTATTTGCACACGCCGCGCTCACTCTGCAACTTGCGCCTGCGACGGCGTGTACACCGCAACTAAATAAATTATAACGACGCAGTTGTGTGCACGTGCAAAACGTCGATTGCGAAACAAATGTTAATGTTATTTTAAAATATTGTGCATTTTACTAGTTATTTTATTATTACTGTTATTTCGTTTCTTTTTTATTTTGTATAAATAATTGAGTAATTGGTTTGACGTCCGTACGTCACTTAAGGTGGCCACTGAAAATCAGCGTTGTGTTGTGGTTTGCACCACTTCATAACATAAAGCTGAGTGGCCACCTACAGGTCACAGTCGCGATCAGCCATTTTTATTATTAAGTTTTATAATACTGTGTGTTTTATGTACGTTGCGTCTGTGTATCAATAAATAGTTTTTCTTTCTTCTTTCTTCTAAATGAATTGTTTTATTTAAAAAGGTGTGTAAATTATATTATTTTAGAAATATTGTATATATAAAATTGTGTGTAAAAATATAAACTGTAAATTGTAAATATGTAATATAAATATTTGAAATAAATAAATATTGTGTAAATATATAAATATGTAAAAAGTATATAATATATAAAGTAAATAAAATATATGTGGAGTACGCCACATCACTCACCTCCTGAGACCGTTACTACGGGCGATAAAAATCAGGAAATCGCACAGTACGGCCCGAACGCGTTCTCCTGACGTCATCCTGGGCTTGGGCATCTTGCCCTGCAGGGACAGGATTAGGTTGGGAACAAGGAGGTTGGTTGGGAGTTGGGGTGGTGGTTGAGGTGGGATCGGGAGATGGGTCTGCCAGTATGTATGCCGGTTTAAGGCGGTCTACTGATACTGTCACACTCTTCCCCTTGACCTGTATCTTGTGATGACCTTGTATGGGCCAGTATAAGGTGGCTGTAGTGAGCCACGAAAGGTGTCATCCCGCAGGAAGACATGACTCGAGGAAGCCAGGTCCTTATAGACAAAGACTTTGTCTTTACTGTGACGTGCAGCTGGAGCTGGCTGGAGTTTGGATGTGAACCGGTGCAGACGTGTGGTGAACTCCGATATGTCGGTGGAATTAGGAGCCGAGGCCTGGAAGAATTCTCCAGGTAATCGGAGAGGTTTACCATACACCAGCTCAGCAGAAGACGACCGCAGATCGTCTTTGTAGGCACTCCTAATGCCCAACAGCACCAAGGGTAATATGTCCACCCAATTGGAGTCCATGTGGCACATTATGGCTGCCTTTAACTGGCGGTGGAATCGTTCCACTAAGCCGTTGCATGATGGATGATACGCGGTGGTTTTGCGATGTTTGAATCCGATCACTTTTCCGAGATACTGGAAAAGTAACGATTCAAACTGTCGTCCGCGATCAGTCACTATATCGGTGGGACATCCAAATCTGGATATCCACGATATTAAGGCCTTCCCAACTGTTTCGGCGGTGATATCCATCATGGGAACGACTTCCGGCCAGCGGGTGAAACGATCCACCACCGTTAAACAGTAGCGGTAACCGTGTGAGACGGGCAGAGGACCGATAATGTCCACATGGACGAATGCGAACCGGCCGCGAGGCAGATCGAACGTGCCTAATGGAGATGGCACGTGGCGATTCACCTTGGCGCGTTGGCATGCCAAACATTGTCGGGACCACTCTCGACAGTCTCTGCGCATCCCAGGCCAAACGAATCGTTCGGCAACGAGTTTTGTCGTAGCGTTAGCGCCTGGGTGGCTGAGACTATGGAGACTGTTGAAAAGCTGTCTCCGCAAGGGTTTGGTGACGAACGGTCTTGGTGTCCGAGTGCTGACGTCACAGTAAAGCTCCAGACGCGAATTGGGAATCCTCAACCTTTTAGGCGAAGTGATGATTCTTCTCAAAGAAGTTGAGTCAGCTCCGGATCTGAAGCCTGAGATGAAGCCAGCACTTCCAGATCGACCGGCATCTGCAGTTCATCGACGCGTGACAAAGGGTCGGCTACGACATTGTCTTTGCCGGAAATATGCCGTATGTCGGTCGTGAACTGCGAGATGTAGTCGAGGTGGCGGTACTGTCTAGGCGAACAGTTGGCTTTCCTCTCGCTGAAAGCATAACTGAGCGGCTTGTGATCCGTAAAGACTGCGAAATGCCTGGCCTCCAGCATATGCCGAAAGTATTTATGCTTTCATATATGGCCAGGAGTTCGCGGTCGTACGGAGAGTACTTTTGTTGGGAGGGACTCAACTTCCGTGAGAAGAATGCTAGAGGCTCCCAATGGTTGTTTTTTGAATTGCTGCAAAACTGCACCCATTGCCAGGTCGGACGCGTCTGTTACCAGAGCGAGCTCGGCCTGACAATCTGGGTGGGCCAGCAATGCAGCATTGGCGAGGCTCTCCTTGCACCTGTCGAAAGCCAACAGGGCCTCACTTGAGATGTCGACTGGTTGAGATGCCTTGACATTGCCAGAAAGTAAGACGTTTAAGGGTGCTTGGATGGAAGCAGAGTTTGGAAGAAATCGCCTATAAAAGTTGAGCATTCCCAAGAATCGCCTCAGTTGTCTGATGGTCTTAGGAACTAGAAAGTCTTTTATGGCTTGAACCTTACATTCCAGAGGTTTGGTGCCGGAGGCGGAGATTCGGTAGCCTAAAAATGTTACCTCCGATGCACCGAAGACGCATTTAGAGGTGTTGACGAGGACGCCGTATTCTCTCATGCGACTGAAAAGTTGATGGAGATGTGCTTCGTGCTCAGCTTCGTCTTGGAGAAGACGAGGAAGTCGTCCAGATAACAGTAGCAGAAGTCGAGGCCTCGCGTCATTTCGTCAACAAACCTCTGGAATGTCTGGCCTGCGTTTCTGAGACCGAAGGTCATGAAAGGAAATTCATACAGGCCAAAGGGAGTAGTGATGGCAGTTTTTGGGATGTCATCTTCGAAAACTGGGATATGGTTGTACGCCTTCATCAGGTCGATGGTGGAGAAGACTGTACAACCGGAAATGGAATGGGAGAAGTCTTGGATATGCCTAATAGGATAACGGTCTGGGACAGTGCGTGCGTTAAGCGATCGATAATCGCCGCACGGCCGCCAGCCGTTATCTTTCTTAGGCGCAAGGTGTAAGGGAGAAGCCCAAGGACTGTCAGAAGGACGCGCTGTGCCATTACTCAGCATGAGCGCGAATTCCTGCTTGGCCACTTGAAGTTTGTCCGGTGCTAGCCTTCGAGGAGTGCACGATACAGGAGGTCCTGGAGTGGTCCTGATGTGGTGTACCGTGTTTTGTTTTGGGGACACCGGTGTACCTGACGGGCGAGTAATTTCAGGATATTTATCCAACACCCCATGGAAGCGCGTTTCGCCTGTAGGAACCTTAACAGAAAAAACATTAATATTAGCAACGCATGCATAGGTTGATAATGTGTTGTCTATAAGGCGTTGATTGCGGCAGTCTACAATTAAGTTATAGAAGCCAAGAAAATCAACGCCTATTATTGGCTTATTAACATTGGCGACAATGAAACGCCAAGGGAAATTGCGTCTCAGCCCTAAATTTAAATTAATTTCGACGAAGCCGAAGGTTTCGATCGTCGACCCGTTGGCTGCGGTGAGCATATAGTCGGTCTTGACACGTCGTTCCCGAAGCGCAGCACGAGGGTAGACGCACAGGTCACTGCCGGTGTCCACCAGGAACTGGACATTCGTACTGCGGTCAGTGACGAAGAGGCGACCTCCACGGGATGGACAATCGTTGGTCGCCACTACCGATTGCCCGCGGCGTTTCCCGGCTTGGAGAAGTCGCATGGCTTCTGGCACTTGCGAGCCTGTGCACCAAACTTGGCATGGTACCAGCACAGCGGGTACCTTTTGTAGCTGGAACTGGATCGGCTCCTATGCGGCGAGGCTGTACGATGACGGTCTGCTGGCCTTGACCGATCTGTGACGAAGCAGGTGGCACGAGTATGCTCTTCCAGTTTGAGAGTAAAGTGCTGCACCATCATCTTCAGCTCCGAGATCTCATCAGACTGGTGTGATGCGTGAGGTGTGCTAGAAGTGGCTACGGCATCGACGTGTGGTGACGTCAGCTCCTGGATGCGGTCTGCCAGGTCAGCGAGCTGCTCCAGCGTTGGAGTTGACTGGGACGCCAGCACCGTCTGTATGGCATGTGGAAGTCGGTTGCTCCATATGGACTTGAGAAAGTCGTCCGGCACAGATGGTCCCGCCAAATCTTGCAGATGCCGCAAAAATTGTGAAGGCTTCCTATCGCCAAGCTCTTCGTGGGTAAGCAACTGCTTCACTTTGCGTTCATGTGAAGCCGACAAACGCTTTATCAATTCCGACTTAATCTTGTCGTAGCGGTTCTTTGCCGGAGGATTGAGGATAATATCCTTGACGGCTTTCGCGTGAGTCAAGTCTAGGTTGTTGGTGACGCTGGTGAATTTTGCATTGTCGTCTTCGATATCTTGGCTGTTAAATTGCCCTTCAACAACGCAAACCACAGCTCTGGGTCCTCAGGTGAGAAAGGCGGAACCCTAATTTTAATTTGTCGACACGCAATGTCATCGCGGTCATTTGAAGGGCGAATTCGGCGCACTCGTCGGGTGGTCACGTTGGCTTCGGTACGTGAACCAATGATTTTAACGGACTCACTGCTGTCATTCATAGTAGTAGAAGTCGTACCTAGTCGTCTCCAATGAATAATGTGTCCTTTTCGGGGTCACCAGTTATAGGGGGGTGTAGGTGTTTGGTGTGATGGTGTGTATGAGTGCCAGTTGTTGAGGTAGGCACTTGTGATGGTATTGCGAGGGGTGCGCAAGCGCAACAAAACGAGCACAAGCAAGCAACAGTTTATTTTCACGTATAGTTCACAATACACAGAAGAATAGTTCACACGATACACAAGAGAATACTACACACTATACATAAAGATAGAAGGAGTGGAAGAGACAGTCAATAGAATAGTACGAGAGAAAGCAAAGCACAGTAAGAAACAGCTGATCGAGCGACATTAAACGCAGTTAGATAATAATCGCAAGCTAGCAGGCAACACGGGCTTCGCGGGCGAATCTATGTACCGACTGGTGGGTCTCGGCAGGTAGTGGCCTAACGGTCCGTTTGCCCCCCCTGCGCGACCCGCACTTCTCTCTGTCACCTTAAGCGATCACCTGACGGCTCGCCGGACCGGGCGTGAACAATACGCTCGATATAAATGCATAAATATATGTTAGATGTCAGATAGGAAAAATGGGTTCCGTAATTTAACATATGAAATTGTTGTATATAGTTTTAATTAATGTAAATGAATTGTTTTATTTAAAAAGGTGTGTAAATTATATTATTTTAGAAAATATTGTATATATAAAATTGTGTATAAAAATGTAAACTGTAAATTGTAAATATGTAATATATATATTTGAAATAAATAAATATTGTGTAAATATATAAATATGTAAAAAGTATATAATATACAGGGTATATCAAGACTGCTACCGAAAACGAAGCCGGGTGGTAGTTTAAGCGACTTCAGACACAATGCAACAGAAAAAGTTGCAAAAATAAGCGACAATTTTTTTTTTGAATTTTTTTTCCTATTGCCATATTTTGGTGGTAAATAATTTTTTTCCTAAAATAATAGTGTATACCCTTTAATTTATAAATACTCTAAGATATAAGAGAGTTTAAATAATTATTTTAGCAAAAACTATGGATTTACCACCCAAAAATGACGATATTTAAAAAATCATAAAAAATAATTGTCGTGTTTCTATGCGAAAATTTTAGTTGCATTGTGTTTGTAGCCACTAAAACTACCACCCGGCTTCGTTTTCGGTAGCAGTCTTGAGATACCCGTATAAAGTAAATAAAATATATGTGGAGTACGCCACACCTTCTCCACGAGCTGCCTGACATTGAAGATCTGATCTCGAGTTCCCTTGCCCTTCACAAAACCCGCTTGCTCCTGCGGAATTTGCCAATCCAGATAGTAATGGATGCGATTATTGATAATATGGAGCAGGACTTTACTGGCATGTGAGATGAAAGACAAGGTTCTATAATTGCCACAGCACTTGGTTGATCCTTTTTTGTGCAGTGGAAGAATCACAGACTCCGACCAGTCCCGCGGCCAGTCACCGTTAAGCTAGATGCGTGAACAGATCCTGAAAAGTGTCTCAACACCCAAGTCACCCATGGCAATAAGCGCCTCTGCTGTTATGTGGTAGCTTCCTGGGGCCTTCCTTTTCTTGAGTGAGTGTACAGCAGTAGATATCTCGGAACGAAGAATCATAGGTTCCAGTTCTAGATTCCTCCAGTCCAAGCTAGTTCCAGGTGTTGAGCAGGGATCTGTGTACAATTGTTCACAGTAGGCGCGCCATCTTTCTGCAATGCGATCAAGCTGATGTAGCGCAATGCCATCGGCATCTTCTATGACCCATGACTTAGCCTTGAACTGTTTGGAAAGAACTCTAACTTTCTTGAAAAGGTCTGCAGTTTGTAACTTGTTCGAGTGTCTCTCAATGTCGTTGCAGATGTTCTCAATAAAAGCGTTCTTATCTCTGCGACAGCTGGTTTGGACAGCTCTGTTAAACTCAGAGTATTCGGCCATTAATGCCGGATCTCGCAATCCAAGTGTTTTTAAACATTTTCTGCGCTGAATGAGATCCCATGAAAAATCGGAGATCCAACATTTTTTCTTCTGTTCTGGCTTCTTGTTTTTAGCAATCTGGTCCAGTAAATTATTGATATGACCTTTCAGGTACTTTCATTGTATGTCAGCGTTAGCGTGTTCTTGTGTTGGATCATTCTTCAGTTTGGTTTCAAGTACCTCTCGGAAGATTGTTTGTTCAGAGGGATCCAAGGTCATGTGCTTTGATGGTTGGTGTCTAGGCGCTTTTAAAAGAAGCGAGTAATTGGCCAGGAGCAGGTTATGGTCGGAGCCGTACTCGGCGCCGGGAAAGGTCTTCACATTAAAAACTGACAATCGCCAGCGAGTATCCAGGATGATGTAGTCGATTTGATTTCTGTATCTATCGCCTGGAGATCGCCATGTATATAGTCGCCTTGGATGATGTTTGAAGTACTTGTTCATTATACTGAGATTCCAGTCTATACAGAACTCAATCAGTTTTTCACCCCGTTCGTTCCTATTGCCAAGTCCGAATTTTCCAACCGTGCTTCTGATGTGATCATCGGCAAGTGTGCTACCAACTTTGGCGTTCCAATCACCAAGGATCATTTTGATTTCCCGCCCAGGGATTAGCTTCATCGTCTCCTCCAGTTTCCCGTAGAAGTCTTCAATAACCTCGTCTTGACCTAGTGCCGTCGGAGCATAAATTTGTATAATATTAAGCACACAAGGTTTGGTGTTCAGCTTTATGGTCAGAATTCTATCAGACACGGGACACCAGGTTATATCCGAAGACATATTTACCATAATACATAAATATTGAATAAATAAATCGTCGCTTTGTTACGATTTTTATTGTTGTTTGTAGTCACTGAGGCTAGGTTCCATCCAGATGATCGCGCGCTGTTGCGCGGAAATATCAACCGTGCGGTACAGGGGCCCTACTCTGTAAATCCGAAACAAAGTTCGAATCTTCGGACGATCGAAGTTTATGTCGATAGGAATGTAGATACGTAGACTGTAGAGTAGATTCTCTGTAAATGTTCAAATTCGTATAACGTACATCGTTACCATAAGTCTTTAGTTACGACCATAAATAAATGTTGGTACTTTCGTATCGCATATAAAATTCGATCATCCGAACTTTTTCGTTTCGGATTTATAGAGTAGGGCCCCCTAGCTAGACCATTAGTACCGTTTACATTACCGCGCGCCGTTTACATTATCAATTCAGCAGCTTGAAAAAAAAAAACTATATGACTTATTTTTATTTTCGTTCTGTTTGAAAACAAAGTTAGGTATGTTAGAATTTATAATCTGTGGTCAGATATTGTTACTTCCTTCCTGTGATGACATTGTACATTTAATTAAACTACTGGTTGCCCGGTGGTCGAAATTCGACCCAATCAAGAAGAGAAAAAGTTTTTACCTGTATGATGATGTTGTTATTCTGATAATTCGTGCACATTTAAATGTACGTATCTCTCAAAATCACTTATTTATCCTGAAGTATATGCAATTATTGAAATCGTAAACTACAATAATTGCTTTGAACCAGCAATAGCAAATTATATTTTTTTGTACCTGAATGTTGTTATTGCAGTTTGCTGGTACAGAACTTTCTTTATGCATATAATGATAGTCCGTAAGTAAATGTATCTTACTGCTACACAATATGTATAGCGCTCAGTATTTCACGTAGTATTCGTCAAATAAAACTTTTCTGTTTGACATTCAATAAATCCACAGTAAACAAACTTTTCTGTTTGATATTCAACTATGTCTATAATAAACGAAAGAAACAATTTGACCAAAGAGTATGTAAACGTGTACAAATGCGTGTGTCAAATGCATGCTGGTTTGTGTAATGTTTTATTTATTGATTTAATGTACTTTTTATGCAATATTATTAAAATCTTTTGGAACGTACCCTAGTTCCTTATTTTTATATTAAAGTAGCGGCCTGACCCAGCTTCGCCTGGGTGCATATATTTTTTGATTCCACTCCACACCAAATACATGTTGTTTTTCGTATAAACTCTTGTAAACCTAAACTTGACGTAGCTATCCTACTGTCCGGCTCAATCCCGTCTCATCCGCCTGTTCAGTCTCTTCCCAATCTGTTCCGTCCCTTCTCTTTATTATCCATCCCGTTTTATAACGTGCATTTACATTTCATCCTAACAAATCTGACAGCTATCCCAGCCCTCTCCCGTACCTTCCATTCTATTTTACTTTATGTCCCTTCTCTCCATATACATCCATATACATATAAAGATTGCCTTATGAATTTTTGACATTAAAAACTTTTGCGTTTTATATTGTCCATGCAATATTCCTTCCCTTATTTCAGCACCAAAATGCTGTTTTTCCAAAAAATATTGCACGCCATTACTTTTTGTTGGTAATAAAGAGTTAAAATATAAAATTTCATAGACATAACTTGAGTGGTTTCGATTTTCTTAGACATAACATTTCAACCCTTTTTTTTACCCCATTTATTTATAATATAACCTATCTCACTCCGATACGATGTACATTTCTATCAGTGAATTATAGCGAATGAAAGGCCACTGTAAAACTTCGTGATAAAAATGGCATTCGATCTTGAAAAGGAGTAATTATAACTTCTAGTATTATCTGTCTACGCTTTTTGTGCTGCATTTACACGCTTGGCCAACCTCAGCCAGCCTCCACCAACGCCAGCGTGTAAACGGAGTGTTTGGCTCGGCTGGTCTTATGTTTTATTTTATTTTTTAAAATTGAGGACCTCCAAGGAAGGATACACGACATATAATGAAGACAATGGTATACCATTGTTGTGGTTTACATTTCGACGTGATCTTCAATTATAGGAGACCACAGGATGCAAATTTAAATAATTATACAATGACAAAATATATTAAAAATAATTAAGACTGAATTTGAAATTAAGTGATGAATTTAAATTCAAATTAAGTAATAAATAATAAAGTAATTTTAAAAGTGATCAAATTGAATATAACATAATGGAGAAAGAATATAACATAATGGAGAAAGTAATTAATTAAGTTTATCATTTATTAGGGGTACATAACAATTGCAAGATGTTTTTCATAGTTAATAGCTTGGAGTTGGTAGACGTTGGCCCAGCCTCAGCCAACATGTAAATCCACCATTACGTGTGAACATTATTATTTCATTGTCCTATATTAATGTAGCTTGATATATTCTTAGTTTATACGTAATAAATTTCTGAACGCATGCATAATTACAAACAATTAAAATGTCAATCCATTTTCACTACTGTCAATATTTTACATCTTTAAAATCTAAAATACGCCATCAATCGAATATTGTGGATATATGTTTTCGATTTTTTTAAATACGTTCTTTAATTTGAGGGAAGAGTTTACCATATCGACAGGGTGAAAATTGAATGACAGTTATAAACCCATGAACATTTTGTATGGGAAAATCACGCACACTGCTTGATAGATATGATTGTATTAGAACTTTGTATAGCGGTAATAAAGTGCAAATTGACTCTTTGACTTTAGGAACATACCTACATTGTTAAAACAACTGTGATTGCTTGTAATTTAATATGAACTTTATACAATAGCAATAAAGCTTAAATTGACTCTACGTTTTAGTTAGAAAACGTTTGTATGGGAAAAGAAAAGGGCTGTTTTTAGGGTTTTTCCGGCAATTATTCGAATTTTCTCGCCGTAAGAACCATCCTTGGACTTCCACAAACATTTTAAAAAAAGGATTATCGAAATCGGTTCAGCCGTTCACACGTGATGCCGTGACAACGCGAAACGGGTTTCATTTTTATATATATAGATGAGGCAAATAAAACCTTTTTTTTGATATGTCTATGCCAGAAGAACAAAATGAAAAAGAAAAGAAACAATGTGACACCAGAGTATGTATGCGTATACAAATACTTGTGTATGTATGTGTGTGTGAAATAGATGGTAGTGTGTGTAATGTTTATTTTTTTTATTTAACGTACTTTATAAGCATTGTTATCGAAAAATATTAGCGTTCTGCACTTCTCCTTCACATAAACTATAAGTGTGCCAAATTTTATGCTCCTGCGTCCGCGCAATTTTCGTAAAAAGGGGTCCAAAGTTTTTGCATCACGTATTAATATATAGATATGGCGTAGGTTGTCGTTTTATTGTTATAGGTGTCCATAATTAATAAATATCCTTTAATGCCTAATAATGTGTTTGTCTGCGCTCTTAACCTATAATAGCCCAAATAATACACCAAAAGCTTGCTATAAAATCTCATCTCCTTCAATCTACAGTACGCTATTATAAATACATACCGGAAACCATTTAGGAAAATTCGATACATAAACTCTACTACGACCGTGCTATACTTACCGACCGAACCATCCACTACAATAGACCACACATAATACTCATAAATAAATTCAGAAATCAGCTTTCATTATAGATATCGCTATACCGAACACGCACAATTTACAGTCCACCATAGCTGAAAAAATATCCAAATACACCGAACTGAAAGAAGAAGTCATCCGAATGTGGCCTCTTCAGAAAGTTACCATAGTACCTATAGTCTTGTCAACCACGGGTGTCATCCCTGTAAAACTCCACCATTCTTTAGAAAGTCTAAATCTGCCTAAATTTACATATATTGTCCTTCAAAAGCTGTGATTCTCAACACATGTCGTATAGTGAGGAAATTTCTTCATTGCGAACAAGAAATAACCACTAATAATATCTCTGATAATCACCAATCCAATGCAGCTGCAGACTTGGCTTAGGCCCGTCTGCATAAAGCAAGCCGGTTCCACGGGACCGAGATTCAAGAATATTGGAACAAAAATAATAATAATAATAAATCTTTATTTCATTACAACATGTTTACAACATAATAACACCCTGACTCCTGAACTAGGAAGCCCTGTATGACAGAAGTCAGTCTCTTTCGACCTATAAATTCTAATAAGGTAGTGAGTTGAAACTTCCAGAAATCACTAATCTTATTAGTTACCAACATACAACATACTCTCGTAGTTCTTAATACCCACGATCTCCCACGACACAAGACTCGATCTTACTGTGGGGTCAGGACTATGTATGTGACTGTTGGGTTTTTTTTATTTTTTTTTATTGCAATGAACGACGAGGCGAGCAAGCCGTTCGCCTGATGGTAAGCGATACGACCGCTCATAAACAGTAGCAACATTCCACTGCCGCTCGCCATCCTGAGACATAAGATGTTAAGTCTCAATATGTCCAGTAGTTACTCTGGCTACAATGTCCTTCAATCCGAAACACAACAGTGCTCTTACGCAGTGTTGTTTCACGGGAGAAATAGACATTGCGGTGGTACCTACCCAGATGGCCTCTCACATATGAGAGACCTACCACCAGTAAATTAAGTTTATTATCGTTATATTATACCTCTCAAAAGATAATGCAGAATTGGTCTTGTCCTATTTATTTTAATACCGTTAGACGAAATGTATAAAATCAAATTAATTAAATATTTTTTTTTCACGCGATTTTCGGGGTTACCTTTTTGAAACTCCAAATGTACTGAAGGGTGTATGTATCCTTAGTTTTTAAATCAATATTTATATTTTTTATTGTATCAGCCCATATACGTCCCACTGCAGTTCACGGGCCTACTGTACAATCGAAAGTACGATTGAGAGTGGTTAGGCCATATAGTCCACCACGCTGGCCTAGTGCGGGTTGGCGGACTAGTGCGGGTTGGCGGAATATTTATATTGCTTATTAGAAAAATATTTGGGTAGTAAATTTATTTTAATATCTAAATTCTAGAAGACTGATTAAAAATAAATATATTGATGAAATGGATGAAAGTAATTTTTAATTTTATAACCAATCATCCGTAACCAGATGTAGAGGTGATTGTAACAAGTTCAACAGTTTTTTTTAATCTTTAATAGCAGTTGCGATCAAATTAGGGTTAATATGTAAATAGCCGCAAGAACAAAATATACACTACACCTGTAGTAATAATTTATGATCTAATAATGCATGTGAGACATTAAAAGAAAATTGAAAATCGTTACTTTCGTTCCTGGTCTCCTCACTCCTACCCATTCACGCATAAAATGATATCATCTTCGTTGTTTTAGTTTCTTTGCTTCTATACAACTTAGTTATTTCTTTAACAGTATATTCTATAATCCATGAATTCTTTCTTCTAAATGGAATGAAGATGGTGAGAAGCCTTATGCAACATAAGAAGTAGGAAGTGACCTTTACCAAATGTTAACATTGTACGACCAATATTATTTCCAATACTGATTGTCTAAACTTGTAGATACTAACATAGGTACATACCAACGGTGATATAGAGAAGGTAATAAAAGAGTGTTTTGGAGGTATCAGTTTATTGTAATTTGTACTAAATGATTGCGTCGTTGAGTGGATCACCACCAGCCAGAGGAGCCGCCGCCGCTGGACCAGCCGCCGCCGCCGCCGCCTCCGCCGAGCTTCCAGCCGCCGCTGCCGCCTCCGAAGCCACCGCCTCCGTAGCCGCCGCCGCCTCCTCCGCCGAGCTTCCAGCCGCTGCTGCCGCCTCCGAACCCGCCACCGCCGCCAGACCAGCCGCCGTGACCACCGCCGCCTAAACGTTTTTTTTTAATCGCAATGAATGGTGAGACTACCGTGCCGTTCGTCTGATGGTAAGCGATACGACCACTCATGAACAGTAGCAAAACCAAACAACACCTTAAAAAGGAATGCTATTAAAAAGGAATGCTTGGCATTCCACTGTGCTCACCATCCTAAGACATAAGATGTAAAGATGTATAGTAGTTACTCCGGCTACAATGTACTACAGTGCATTTAAAGTTGAGAAATAGACATTGCGGTGGTACCCACCCAGGCGGCTTCTCACACAAAAGAGACCGTTAAAGTGAAGTGAAGAGAGAGAGTTAAAGTAGCGTATGCCTCCTTTACTTAAAATTTTATACAATATATTAGTTCACAGCTGAGATCGATTGAACGTTGAAAAATTTATTCATGGAACCATTACAGGAAGTATATTCCCTAAGAATTGAGGTTTAGTTGTTGCGAGACTCGAACCTGCATCTTTATGCACATGAAGGCAACTGCATAGCTGTTAATCGAATCGGTTAAGAATTTAATATTTCGTAAATTTCTGCTTGGAACTAATTATAAAACTAGATATATTATGTAAGTTTATTCCTTGGACAATAATGTTTTCTAATTACCTACTCTTCACATACATTAAAATCATAATTATGTAAACTAAAAAGCGTAAATATAGGTATAGTTAATCCCCTAAAGGATATATTAAATATTCAATTGCAAGTTGCAAGGTTTGTGTACATAAAATTATGGAGTAATGTTAAAGTGGAACAATTGTTTTCTCATTTAAAATGGCCGTAAAATAGACAAACAGCGCATTATGACAAGAGCGAGCTTAACGACGCCCGTTGCAATATTACGAAATTTTTAAGTTGCAGTCTAGACGCCCGCTGGCGAATGGATGACCCTTGCAAGATCTTTTGGCCTCTAAATGTTTGAGTGATTTAGTGCTGTCTACTGCCTATCAAAACGTGTAAATACTGTCTAATAAATCTAATCAACTGGGTATATTGTGATGGAAATCTCATAGATTTTGAAACAATTTCAAATTATGGCTTATAAGACGTAACAAATTCTACTATGTATGTCCTTTTTTCCGGATCCTGTTATATTAAGAGAAATTATTTTATACTATGATTCACTATAACCCCTATAGATTTTTCTGATAAGGCTAAGCTCATAGGTAGACGAAGTTGGGTAGGTTGTGCTTACCATATCCTCCACCACCGCCGCCGCTGGAGATGATTTTGATAATTTTGACTTCTGCAAATCAAACGTACGTAATATAAGAAATAATATAATTAATATAGGTATATTAATTATATTATTTCTTTCGCTTTTAGTAATAAAAGAATAAAGAAAAGAGTCATGGTGTTATTATTTAGATATCGTAGAGGGGACGTCCTCAACGACAAGGCATCCATGTACCTATGTCACACACACATTAATCATGTGTGATGATTCAATGGTAGCAATTGAAATCCAACAAATTTTAATATTTTAAAAGTTAGAATGAACTTACACGCTATAGATAATATAAATAAGGTAGATAATAGAGACTTACGGCCACCGCTGCTGCCGCCGCCTCCGTAGCCGCCGCCACCACCACCGAAACCGCCGCCGCCACCGGACCAGCCGCCGCCGCCGCCTCCGAGCTTCCAGCCGCTGCCACCGCCGCCATAGCCGCCGCCGCCGCTGTAGCCGCCGCCACCGCCGCCAGACCAACCACCACTACCACCGCCGATGAAACCGGCGTGCGCGGCCACGGCCAGGGCTAATAGACACACGAAAACCTGCGAAATACAGAATTATAACAAATACATAAAAAAAAAAAGAAATCAGTCATCGAAAGTCGACTTCAAAGATTAAGGTACGTACATACATACAGACGAAGGTAATAAAAGCGTGTTTATAAGATGTGAATTACAAGCTTACTATTGTGCTGTACTACTAAATCACAGACACTTTTAGCAAGGCATAAATGGATGGACTTTATTGCAGTTGTGATATACGGGGTAAATATTTCAAATGGGCGTGGATGGCCAAACCGAAACTGTGAGGAATGGCGATAAATGATTATTTTTTATTTGTTTTCGCCGACATACGGACCATACTCTGTTAGCCAGGACTAACGGTGCCATAAAAATAATTAACATCGAGCTCCGGAGCTCGGCGAGTCTTCTAGGGACACTAGAAATTAATCAGAAAGAAAAAACAAATAGAAGTTGGAAACAAAAAAGTGTCCACTTCTCCCTGCAGTAAAGCGCGTGACAAAATATTGAGCCGAGAGGTATTATCCGATATTAAGATAATATACAACTTATGAAGCCAGAAGTTAAGCACGGGATGAACAATTACATGGGACTTAAAGAGTGAACTGCTAATTTGTATCCTGTTATTTTAATTTTAAGGAGTCAGAAGTTAAGACAATCAATAATATTACGTTTTATTTAGGTCCTTAAGCAGATTTATTTGTAACAGGTGCCAGAAATACTTTTGATGGTCAGAGGCAAAAAAAAAATGTTATCTCTGAGGGTATAAAATAAGTTACAATATAAGGAAGGGCTGGGAAGACATTGATTGTATTGTTGGTCTTGTAGAAAAGATTATCTAGATCTTTGTTTCCTATTGGCCGGATTTTGTAATCATATAAAAATTGAAAGTGCACTTCTGTAATTGTGAAGTCATCAAACTTATAAAATGAAAGGAGGAATGAATTATTACATTACGTCTGCGGTGATCGTCTTCAATAAAACACGGATAACACAACATTCGCATCTTAATTCCTTTCATAACTATGTATAATAACTTGTGTTATAACCATATTAAATACACAACAAAAGAAACAATACAATTTAAGGGTCATGAGGATAACATGAATAGTATTTTAATTTATATTAGATAGTATTTCTTAGACTGAAGTATCCAATGCTTTTTATTAAATATGACGATTAATTTATAAAAGAAAGAAAACATTTGTATAATTATTAGAACATTATCACACTTGTGTATTATTTATGAATGAATTGTAAATACGAAGCAAATTAAAAACCAAGATTAATATTATGATGAATTATTTAAATATTACATTAATCACAAACTAATATGCTTTGCCTTTTATTCCTGTTTTTGATTACTTTATAATTGTCCTTTTAATTTAGCCCCCCGAAATAAATATTTTTTGTTTATAAACTTAGAAGAGACTTAGAATAGAAAATCAACGAGAACTGGGATTTTAGCCAGGTATTTATGATACTAATTATATGTAAATAAAATATTAGTATTATTTGTTACCTTCATGTTGAAGCTGTATTGCTAACTGCTTGCTGAGGGTTCGTCGGTATCGCGTTATATATGTGCCGAGGCGTCTCCCACTCGCCGAGCTTTGCTCGCGGCCGCTGATACTGAAGAGGCGAACGGAAGCTGTTCCGCGGCCGGCGTGATGCAACCCATTGTCCCTTTGACCACTAATCGGCAACCTCCTTCACAAATTATAGTACCTTAATTTTGGAATAGCGTTATCAAATGATTGGAACTTGACATCGCGCCTCAATCGTCTGGAAATTTAGCGTTCACAGGACAAAGGAATTCACAACATTTATTGGTAGGATGAGCAATCCAATTGAAGGTATGAAATAAAATATGTAGTTGCTTAATAGACAAAACAAATTGTGCGTCGATTTCGTTAATTCTAGTCCGAAGTCAGACCAGTTCATATCCAGCGTTATTTTGTGAAGATAACTTCAATAGGAAATGAATGATACTTAATGGATATTCTTTTATAAAACATATTAATATTTTTTGAGACAAATCAACAGTAAATTTTCTTTAAAGCTAGCAACATCGACTTGCTAACGTAAGTCTGATTACAAGCGAAAGGCGTATTGGCGTTAAATCTTCCTATATAGTTTGATTGATGTTCGATAAACGACTTTTAAGTAAAGGCGTATAATATAACGATATGCACGAGCAAAAACTGTGACATAAGTTTGTATTTTGTTTTCTTCTTTTCTCCATGTTAGCACTGTCATGTGGTCATATTGACTTGTAGTAAAGTGCTGGTCATATAGATCCTTGACTCTACATGTAGAGCTTCAGATGGCATGAATGTTAAATTCATGGTGTCTCGCCCGACATTATTATGCCCTTCGGGTCGAAACAGTATACGTTTCATTTAATTTTAGAATAATATGATACGGTTACATAAATTGCCATATTAGACCGTTCCATGAACAATCATACCTACCATGTTTTTTTTTATTGCCTTAAATGGCGAGACGAGCATGCCGTTCGCCTGATGATAAGCGATTCGACCGCTCATGAACAGTAGCAAAACCAAACAACACCTTCAATTACAAAGCAATGCTTGGCATTCTACTGCGCTCGCCATCCTGAGACATAAGATGTTAAGTCTTAATATGTCCAGTAGTTACTCTGGCTACTATAAATTTTATGATAATACCTAAATAGACAAATAAAATAGAATCTTGATTGTTATGTTTTAGCCAACATAATTGGAATTAATTGTTGCAGAATGCGAACATCAATAACAATGAAAAAGCGTACAATTATTAAGTTGTGGAGTCGGAACAAAAGTAAACATGGGAGCCTGGCAAATAGGCAAGTGCTATTGTGTAGATGAACCAGCACTAAGCCAGCGTGGTATACTATATTATGGATTAACTCTCTCGATTTTTGAGGAGGTCCGTACCCTTGCACTGGGACGTACATGGGCTGATACAGTACAACCTTAGAGCCGAGGACCTTAGAGTCGAGTTGTAACCCTGAATCGGATGTCACATACAAGGTTAAGAGTGCTAAGAAAATTAGTAAGCATTATTTCGAATATTTGAGCATATAATACTATGAAATCCAAATCGTTTGGTACATTATTTATTATTGTTACCTATTGAAGTAGATATTATCTATAATTTTATTTAGCTCCCATTCAAAGTTGCTCGGACAGGATGATAATCTTCTTCACGAGGGTGCCATTTTCGATCTTATTTTTTTATTCGATGCTTTGGAAAGTTACAGGGAATATTTCGCATAAAAATGGTTTTGCTTTGTCGTAGTATTAACCACGAAATTAGGAATTATAAATCTGTTGAGTTGATGTGAGAGGTGCTGAGGGTAGGTACCACCGTAACGTCTCTTTCTCGAGTCAAACAGCAGTGTGAATGCTCTGTTGTGTTTCAGGTAGAAGGAAATTGTAGCCAGAGTAACTCCTGGACATATTGAGACTTAGCATCTTATGTCTCAGGATGGCGAGCGTAGTGGAATGCCAAGCATTGTTTTGTAATTTAAGGCGTTGTTTGGTTTGGCTACTGTTCATGAGCGGTCGTATTGCATACCATCAGGCGAGCGGCAAGCTCGTCTCGCCAATTGTTGCAATAAAAAATATAGTAACGTTCTTCATTATGTATTTATGAGCTGAATGATTAGCCTGAAACGTTAAATCCTTATTTCAATTGTAGGTACCACATATAATTATTTATTTCACAGTTGACGCCACTATCCAGTTATTTAACTTATCTATGTAAACATGATTTTCTTTACCACTGAACAAACAGTAGACACATGAGACGGAAATATTAAACTCTGAACGGAAGCATAATATCCGTCATCTGGTTGCATATTGTGGGAAAAATGTTGTATTTGTTTTATTAACCTACAATACTCAGATAGTTGCATACTGGTGCATACGTATGTATATAAGTGCTTAGTAACACTAATATTTTAATAATATTATCTTGATATTTCAATTAGTCTTATATGTGTAAGTTAAACAATTAATAAATAGTCTTAATGTATTTTGTGTGTTTTAATGCGATGCAAAATATTAATTAAGCGCCGCGCAATGTTCGCAGTAACATATTGTTAAGCGAGTGTTGCACTCTAATACGAAACATAGCAGTTTGCGTTCAACTGCGTGCGATGAAGTAAGTGCCTCCAGTACATTAGTAACCATCCAGTGACCACGATCGAGATATAAGTGCAAATTAGCATTTCACATCCATGACAATACAACATCTATTAAGTGGTAAATATTCATACGTGGGGAAATGGTAAGCAAAAATACAAATGTGTACCTACACGTTTTGTGTGATCTTAAAACGACCTGGTTACGTTTAAACGGGAAAACAGAAGTCCGTATAATAGGTATTGGGTACTACTTCATACTTGATCTACACGCAATATCCGTGGAGAGCCTGAATCAATAATGGTTGCAAAATAGTTTATGAAGTAAAAAGCGTGGTATTTGTCGTCGGGACCAGGCAGCTAGAAAATTAATAAGGGTGACAGAACAGGGTATTCCACTTTTTTTAATAGTGTTTTGAGTTGTTCTAAGTTAAAACAAACTAGTAAAAAAATACTGATGGTAGGTCTTTCATATGTGGGAGGCCGCCTGGGTCCTTGTGTTTCGGATTGAAGGACATTGTAAGCCAGAGTAACTACTGGACATATTGAGACTTAACATTTTATGCCTCAGAATGGCGAGCGCAGTGGAATGCCAAGCATTGCTTTGTAATTTAAGGTTCTGCTACTGTTTATGAGCGGTTGTATATAAAATCAAATGGTATTTTTCATCTTTTTAAATTAGCATTTTAAACTTCCTCGCGTAAATATAAAAGAAAGTTTGCCTGGTAAAAATTGTTATTAGTAATAAGGCCGCACATTGTACAGAACTATTATAGTGTATGCCCCTTAAGTGTATGTTATCATGATTTGTTGTATATAGCATAAATTATTATTATTAAAGGTTTTTTTGTGTTTGGATTCTCAAGGCTTAAGCTTGTACGAAGTATCAATTTTTGTTGTCTGCCATATCTTGCCTTGATATTATTATTCCTCTGTTTGGCTATTAATACAGAGAAATATACAAATAAAAATACTTTGAGATTTCTCGAACATAATTATTGTATTAACGTAACAACTTGTTACTGTCGTTCCTTTTTATTTTCTGGATTTTGATAAACTTCACCAGAACCAAAAAAAAATCGTTAGATGATGACGAACAATGATGACTCCATTGTTTACACCGTTACGGTCAGAGGAATCGTGTTATTTTACTAACATATGACACGCAAAATTAAAACTACCACAATAAAAATAAATGCAATAGAAAAACAGCGAAGTGTTAATGTTGGCGGTATTTTTGCAGCATTGACTCGCTATATCCAAAACCTAAGATAACAGAGGTATGTATTTTTTTGTTACAAATTCATTTGTTACGGTCATCCTTTTCATCCCTGGTCTCCCCTACTTGTTCTTTCCACTTAACTAATAAATATGTGGCATGAAATTAATTTGCAATGGAGCAGAACAAATTACTCTTGCATTTCTGTAAACCGGTGCCGATTTTAGACCGCCAGTTGATTGGTACATGAAGCGTCTAAGTTTGAGAAATAGGCACATCTTAAGTGCATAGAGAATGTTCAATGTGCCATCATGAATGTACGAATGTAGAGCGCTTTACAAAACACAAGCAATTTTACTATGGTTGCTGCAACTATATAAATTTTGAAGATAGGCTGTTACAGGATTTTCTAATAGTATGAATAAACCGTCAAATCTTCCAGCTTGCCATAATCGTAAATGATAACATATATTAAATGGTAATAAAATAATAAATAACACCCAACTACGTATGTGAGTCCAGACCGCACACTAAGATCGGGCTTTGTGTCGCAGGTATCAGGAACAACGAGAGACTTCTCGGTTTCACAAACACCCATACGCGAAAGAAGTATGTATTTGGGGATCGAACCCGCGGCCTCTCGTTTCACATGCGACTGCGCCATGGAGGCTGTCAATTTAAATGTAAATCGTGAATGGTTATATAATTTTCAGACAGCTTAAAATAAACTAAGTCGTGACTCGTGAGGTAAACAGTTATCGTTACCGTTTACAGTTGAGTAAGGATTGATTAGGATTGATTGTGGCGCATCTATATATACCTAACTATTAACCTGTAGTTGTTTATATATTTTTTTTGAAAGCGGTAACAATCTGGCTACCGGTTAGGTAAATGGTATGTAAATCATAAAATGCAATTCATAACTAGCTGCTCGGCCTGTCTTCTCCCGGGTACACTTCATTTTCTGTAAAGAAAGTCAGGAATTAGATCCCGTTACTGTTTTTCCGATTCCGGAATTTTGATATTTAAAACCTATTACGGAATCGCAGGGTAATACCGCCAATTTTAACAACAAAAAAGAGTAAAAAGAAAAAAAATTAAAATTAAAATTAAGCAATTTTTATTGGTTAATGCCATACCTACTATACATAATATATATTGCTTTTAGATATTTTTACACTAGTTAAAAAAATGAACTCCAGCGTTGCCAACAACAACAGCAGGTAAATAATACATTTTCGTGAAATGATGTCATCATCACCAGAACAGTCAAGAGGGCGACTGTACTAAACTTAGAGTTTCTCATTGATTTTCACTGCGACCAAAACGTGTATTTAATTATGAATCGTATCGATGTATTTAAAAAAAACTTTTACTTCATGGAACCATAAATTAATGACACTATATATCTCAGAGTCAAAATATAGAGCTACTTCAATGTAGCGAAAACGTCCAAGATTGGAAGCTTCACGGCACCTCCTTAAGATTTGGTAAGTACAACAATATCTGATAAGAATTGCAAAAGATGTCGGGCATGATCGCTATGGAACAACTGAGATTTGCCAATTGCCCTAACCCACTACTTTCCCACGACAGTGAGTCTACAAGTTGCTCAACGGACTTTTCTCTTGAAATAACAACGAACAGGATGTTTCACTGGAATTGTGATTTGACTGTCCACCAAATTAGAAGCCAGGCGCTGTTATTTTTTCTAACGAGCTATAAACATAGCCATGACATGCAGTATGCTATGGAAAGTAATTTCCAAACAGCATACTTGTATTTCAAAAACGTAATTACATAAATTGCACACAAAATATGTTAATAAATATTAAAATGAATATTCCACAAACATATTTCATAACGTAAGATAAGAACTTCATATTGTTAAGATAATCACTGCACACTGCGCGTCAATCATTCTCAAATCGAGGCAACTTCATGGTCGCGTTCTTAATTAATTGCACCTAGAAAATGAGTGGTTCACGTATAATTAATCCACTACAATATATTTTGCAAAAAAACTAATTTTCAATCGCTCATGCCTCATAATGTTATGTACATAGCCCAATGGCAAGGTTTAAATGGACAACAATAAATATAGAGAAGCGCTTCGAAGTCTGAGAGATAATAATGTAAACGTGTATGATAGAAATTATCATCTTCATACTTTTATTCATAATCATTTTTATACTCAAAAACACACTTTATGACGGGACACTTGTGTTCAAAGTAGAGGATAAACGTACTAGTCCCAGAGATGACGACCAAAACCAAGTATCATAGCAATACGGTCGAAACTGTATAAATCGTTAGATCATGTGATTCTAAACCCGACTAGGTAGGTAGTAACGGCCAAAAGTAAAGCAATTACATGCGAGGCTATTTCTGCTATGTCCAAAAAAAAGACAGTCGGTATCATAGCAATACGTCTGATATTGGAAATGTACATAGATTTATAATTTTATGACGAATAAGTTGGTTTTCAGACATTTTGCGCGTAGTATATATAGCTGAAGCGAATTTTTGAAAATGTCAACAAATTTAGCCGACCTGTATTATAGCAATCCGAATGCATTTTTTTTCTACCTTTCGTAAATAAGGCAGGATTGCAAAAAAAAAAAAATTCAGACATTTTAGATGTCGCATGTACTCCCAAAAGAGAAAAGAACGTTTTAGAGTCGCTTGGCCGATGCCTGAGCGCTTCTTACGTTCCTGCTGCGGTGTGAATGGTTTTTTGCATGTTATGCTCCTGCCACTCTCTTACTATACTTAGTCACTCACCAGCTGTCCTAACCGTTGAAATGACGCTCACTTAAAGTGACAACAAACTATAAGTTGCTCAGGCGGACGTGGGTGTGTCGCTGGTTGTCCGAGGGCTCGCGGACGTGTTTTTTCTTCTATTCCCAATGATAAGGCATGGTTTGCTCATCTGCCATTGACGAAGTTTTCGGGGATGGAAGAGTCATTGAATAGATGTGATGATGTGTGAGAATGATAGAGGATGTGTCGGATTTCCCGTCCACAGGTCTCTCATCAACAACATCGTATCCATCGAAAGTGTGTCGAGCAGGGTAGTAGACCTTATACTCAGAATATCAAAAAGATATTCGTTGAAGGTCATACAGGTATACGCGCCAACCTCGACACACCCAGATGAAGAAGTAGAGGAGATGTATGAGGACATAAGTCAATGTTGTTATGGGGGACTTCAACGCAAAGTTGGGTTATTAAGAATTCAAAATTATCAATTATAATAGACGTTTTTATAGCATAGATACGTTGTCCGCGCTCTATTTTGGCAAGACAAAAGCAAGGTGTTTGCCCGACTTGCAATCAGTCACGCTTCAACACGGTCGATATCGAAAAGTTGTCTGATAAAGGAGGTGCTACACTGAATTCTTTTGATATATTTTTTTTACATCTGGTTAATTGGTTTCATCAAGTTCAACAATTTTCAGACAGATTCAATGCTATGATACCGATCGGTAAAATTCCTTAACATATTTATTTATTTAAAACTTTATTGTACACCTAAAACTAACAATACAGAAAAAATACAACAAAAAAAACAAAAATGTACAAAAGGCGGTCTTATCGCTCGAGGCGATCTCTTACAGATAACCAACCATTGGATGGATAAGATGGAACAACAGTTTTGGGGTACCATGAGGTGTACGAAAGGGTGATGGACATATTATATAAAGTATATAAACCTAATAAACATATAAATAATATATAATAAATATATACATATGAATATATATATATATATATATACATATATAGACACATATAAAATACATATATATAATATATACACGCTATACATGCAAATATTACAAGCAATATCTTCAATTTAATTGTGAAAGATAATGTTGTTTTACTAATTTTTTGAATATGGGCAGTGACTTTGCCCGCCTCACTGCGACATGTAATGAATTCCACAGCCTAGCAGCTTGTACAGTGAAAGATTTGTCATAAAATGTAGTGGAATGCACTGGGATTTTAAGTGTTAAGTTCTCCGATGACCTCTGGGATCTTGAATGCGTATCATAAAGAAACTCGAATCGTTTATTAAGATACGGGGGAAAATGGGGATTAAAGAGTATAGAATAAAGAAGAGATAGAATATGGGTATTCCGGCGAAACCGAATGGAACCACTTGAGCTTGTTACGGAATTCGGAAACGTGATCATATTTGCGCAATCCAAATATAAATCTAATACAAAAGTTTTGAAGACGCTCAAGTTTATTGAGTTGTACCTCAGTGAGATCAAGATAACTGGCATCCGCATAATCAAGGATGGGGAGCAGGAGGGATTGAGCAAGCGATTTTCTCGAGGCGATTGTTAGAAAATTGCGTAACCTCCGCAGGGACCCAGCCGAGGCGAGTAGCTTACTACTCAACTCTCGAAGCTGGGGACCCCAGGAGAGAGATTTGTCAAGAATAATACCTAGATTTTTAACAGTGTCGTGAAAAGGAATAGCTATTCCATTGCAAGAAACTGACGGTGGACGGACCAGTTCAATCTAGACATCAACCTGGGGCTGCCAACAACAATGACCTGCATTTTAACCGGGTTAACTTCAAGTCCAAACTCCTTACTCCAATTAGAAATGCGTCCAATGTCTTCATTAATAGTTAAACAGCATCTTTCAGCTCATTTGGATATGCTTGAGAATATATTTGGAGATCATCTGCATAAAAGTGGTAGAAACAACGAAGAGTATTTGTGATTAAGTTTATAAAAATAGAGAAGAGCAGAGGAGATAGCACGCCACCCTGTGGAACGCCAGCAGAAATGTTGCACCAAGAAGATAAATTATCCTCAACACATATCCTCTGCCGGCGTCCGAACAGGTAACTACGAAACCAATCAACCGCACCTGGAGATATGTTAAGAGAAGAAAGTACACTGAGTTATATATCAAGATCGACCGTGTTGAAAGCGTTGCTGAAGTCAAGCAGAGCTAAAACTGTCAGCATGCCTCTGTCCATGGCCGACATATTTAGAATGATCTCAAAATTTGATGCATCCAAATTTCCTTCTGAAAATATTTTTTTCCTATTAACTAATCCTAATTTACCCGTAAAGAACATTTTCAGACGGATTGCTATCATCATATTTTTTTGTCTCATTTAAAATTTTTCTAAATTATTTTTTGGGTTCGCGCCTATTAACTTCTGAAAAATATGTTTTCGGTATCTTATAGCTATTATATAACTACAGTCAAAAAGTCAGACAGATTGCTATGATACAGTCCGGTAAAATTTGTTAACATTTTTGAAAATTCAGTTCGGTCAATGGTAATGTTTGAAATTGGTATTTTCGAGTTCGAAATAATCAAATCTATCAATTTGATGGGGTTGTGGCCCTATTGCTATGAGACAAAAATTTTGGTTGTCATCTCTCGTACTATACGTACTACGTACTACGTACTACGTATCTACTACCTGGAATCTGGGCAGTATAATTTGCATTAACTGTTAATTGTTCGATTAAATTAGATATTTAATTTAATATAATAAATTTTATAAAAAGAGTCTTGAAGTTTACTCAAAAAATAATACCTACATACAATCTTTTTTATTTGCCTGATTATGGCCTTGTCGACACCAAAATATTATATTATACAGACTTAATAATTATAATTGAAATAAACTTTCCAATTTGCATAACTTTTAGAAATAATTAAAAATATTTTGACTTGATTGACTTGATACTTAAATCTTTAAAAGCAAGATTTAATTGTTACGAAATATGATTATTCGATTGCGATAAAGAGCTTAAAGGAAAGGGATTTTACTTTATGTATTTTTGTACATTTGTATGTAAGTACGTATGGAGCATATGACGTGTAATTTACATATAAATATACATAACCTCACGCCTTTATCCCAGAAGGAGTAGGCAAAGGTGCTACCAGGACACCCACATTCGACCTTGTATGCTACGTCACACGATGTGATAGGGCATCGCCATAAAGGACACAAATTCCTAACACCGGGCTGATAATGAATAGAAAAAAGAACAATATTATTTTAAGAGAGCTCTCTCAGCTTTGTAGGTAACTAACAAATACGCCGAGCCGTATCATTTGTTTCCCAATTTTCCGGGAACCCGATTTGATGGGTCGACAAGGGGGATATCAAAAAAGTTATTCTTATTGCGCGTGTCGAGGCTATGAAAGTGTTTTGACGAAGAACTGCGTTATGTTTAACTATTATTTCTGCAGTAATCCAAAACTCTGCCGTCTGCCTATTGTATTTTTTCATTCATATTGTTTTCTAATCATTTCATCACCATAATTTCATTTAGCTGCACACACTGAACATTGGCTTCCCATGTGGAATTCAGCGGCCTATATCATTGTTTTCTAATGCGGAAAATTGTACGTTAGATATGGTTTTGCCAGACTGCGAATAGCTAAAACCATGATGTCTCCACCTTCACTTTGGTACCTCAAAACGAACTCGCCATAATGCTTCCAGAGCTCGACCTAAAAGCGACTACACAGGAAAATACATAAGGATACTACGCAGTAGCAAGATGGCGATTTGTACTGCGACCATTGTGTCTCGCTCCCCAAGCGGGCCTGCCTGTACCTAGCGATACCTAGTTTGCAACCTTCGCCGGGTTCTCTGCAGTCTATCTACCTCGAGGATTGTAATGTATTAGATACCAGTTGTATTTATCTGTAATGAATGTGCTTAATTCAGATTACATTCTATTAAATTACACAACATCTCGCATTGGTATTGGGTTAGACATAAATTTCACTAAAATTAACACGCAAATGTAAGATGAAGATAAATGCAAATAACTTCATTCGTAGAAGCGCTTGGTCATATTAATGGTCAAATAAGTCGTAGGATTAATAATTATCTTCCTAACCAGTAGCCAGTTTTATGTATCTATTTTAAACATAGGATTCATAGATTTTATAAAATTACGATATAAATATTCCGTAATGATTTTAATGAAGTGGGAATAATAAGCTAAGATTTTACTATACGGTTTTTTTTTTGTTTGGTTGTTATTTTACTATACAAACTCATTTGTTACTTTCATCCTTGGTCCCCTATCTTTAGTTTCTGCCACCATAATTATCACATCCAAGTTTTATAGACATGTTTTTAATAGATTCTTGCGGGTAATCACAAAATTTTCTATGAACAGCTATGCTGGTATTAAGCATTTACGTTACTGTCATAGGTACAAATATACGCGTGAAAACGAATAATAGCTTCCTTCCCATAAATCCTGAGGGAAGAAGCAGAGCTGGCGTTAAAGTAGGGCGCGTTTGGGCGTCTACCCTAGGGCGTTGAATGCCGAGATGTACTTACTTGCTATTTTTTTTATTAGAGCACCGAAGAATCTTTTTATCAGGGCGTCGTTAATGATATAACCGCTACAGGGCGAAAGGGTAAGATGGAGTAAAAAAAGTGTCATAAATATAATAGAACCAGTGTTTTAGGTAAGAATTACCTATGTATTTATATTTTGCAGCTGCCATAATTTCACTCGGAAGTATATTCCATGCCACCCATATTGCACATGGCCACCGTGATGTAAACGGCTTGGACATGTTAGGTACCTATTCAGATTGGCATATCGGAATCAAGGTTTTTATCAATTACCAATTAATGTTTATGTTTGAAATAATTAATCATCAATAGTTTTAAAGTATAGTTTTAAACATGACCCATGAAGATAACCAGCTAATCACATTTTCGATGGAGTTAAAAATTAAATATTGGACTACAAACTGAATATTACGCCCTGGAAGTAAATTTCTGAATAGACCTACCACAAGGATGTCCACAGTGACCTGTTAGAAATGGCCCTAACGTGCGTCTATTCCAATGTCCCTGTATGTCTGTGCGTATGTAGGGGAACCTGTTGTACCTTGGCACTATGTGTACCTAGGCCAATGGGCTCGTTTTCAAATATTCGCGCGACACTAAATTCTACTGTTTATGGTATTCGATACGTCACTACCAAGAAGCTTATACCCAAATGGAGATTGCATTCCGTATATAAAGTGAAGCACAAAAATTTGACCTCGAATGACGTTGCGACTGATTGCTATCCTTTTCTTTCGAGTGACAATGAATGAAAATGACTTTTTGTCCATTTGGGTATAAGCTTCTTGGTCACTACAGACTATTCAATGTGAAGTTAGTCGCATACCGCCATTATGCCGGTGTTTGGTGTTATCGACGCTGAAACTTTTTTTGTGTGAAAAAGTAAGTATTTCTAATATATTTTGAAGTCTAATAGTTTTAAACGTTTTCTAATAGTCACTTAACTGTTATATGCTATCGGTTCTTTGATTTAACAAGTCTCAACACAATAAAAAACTTACGAGATACTTAACCTCTAAACTATATAAAATCCACCGTTTTAGTGAAGTGTTGTACCTCGGTCACTGTCGATCAGCTGTACCTTGGCCAGTGGCCAAGGTACAACCTGGATGTTGTACATTGGCCAGGAGAATATTTTATTAAATTATTTCACATTTACGTAATAATATTCCTAATCAAATATCTTTATTATTTCAGAAATCATGCCGAGAAGTAAAGAGAAGAAGAAAAGGACATCTATTAATACGGATGATCTGACAAATGCCATTAAAATGATTAATGGCATTTGTCAGATAGTGTTTTTATAATAACTAGTCCAAATGACTGATTAAAATTTAAGAGAGAAATAATAATTTATATATAAAGATAATTGTTTCAATATTTTGTTTTCCATTTGCTATGCTATATAGGTATATTGATTTGCTATATTATACTGGGTATCTCAAGACTGCTACCGAAAACGAAGCCGGGTGGTAGTTTTAGTGGCTACAAACACAATGCAATTAAAAATTTCGCTTAGAAACGCGACAATTATTTTTTATGATTTTTTAAATATCGTCATTTTTGGGTGGTAAATCCATAGATTTTGCTAAAATAATAATTTAAACTCTCTTATATCTTAGAGTATTTATAAATTAAAGGGTATACACTATTATTTTAGGAAAAAATGTATTTACCACCAAAATATGGCAATAGGAAAAAAATTACAAAAAAAAATTGTCGCTTTTTTTTGCAACTTTTTCTGTTGCATTGTGTTTGAAGTCGCTTAAACTACCACCCGGCTTCGTTTTCGGTAGCAGTCTTGATATACCCTGTATTATGAGATATCGTCGCTGCGCCTGCCAAGTTCCACATGTGTCATTTGTATGATTTTGGAAAACGTTTTTTTTTATTTGGGACACAAGATTCATTTTTTTTAACATCAAAATACACATATGGAGTTTGGCAGGCGCAGCGATGTGATGTAACGAAACGGTGGCCAAAGTTAGTTGTTTTTGTTTAAATATTTTGTTTGAAAAGCATAAAAAAAGCTTATGAATATTATTTTAATTTTGATCATTTCTAAATTTTGATCATTTGATAATTTCTAAAATGTTTTGTTAAATATTGTATACTGTAATAATACTGTGTACTGTAATAAACCGAATATAATGATTTTAGTTAAGAAAACTTGATAATTTGCTTAAATTACCCCCAAATTTCAATGTGTCCTAGGTACAACGTACTACTGGCCTAGGTACATAGGGTATGTTGTACCTTGGCCTCATTTATGTAAGTATTAAATATACATTTCTGATATTTTTTTGGTGAGTACCCAAATAATCGACATTTCAAAATATGCAAATATGATTTGTGTGCTGCACGTCAAATCACAATAAAAAATATATTTCTAAAAAACCGGCCTAGGTACAACAGGTTCCCCTATATCTTTCTATAATTGGTGCAGCCAGATATGATCCTGCGCCGGCATACTAGGTCTAGCTTTTCGGTTAGGCTACAAGTATAACGGGTGGCACGAGTTATACGAGAAAAGAAGCTCTCTCTTCTTCATCCGCGGGATTGTCCGGCGCACTCATATTACTAGTTCTTTTGATCGCGGGGCAGGAATGTCTCCGCCTACTTTTTGGAAAAATGTACATTAATATGAGCGACGAATGTATAGACCACGCGCTCTTTTACATATCTATATCAGGCCGTACCCCGATTACATGGATGACTCCTATAAGTCGCCGCTTAGGGAGGCAGGCGATTTCTTACGGTCTCTAACCAAAGGGCGGCGTACCTAAACCTATATATTATAATAAGGCTCATGCTCTGCAGGCTATGGGCTGATACAGATAAAGTTGGGACGTAGACTATAACTTTATGGTTCATCCGCTGCATCATGAAAGTCGTTAACAAAACTAGTGTAAAATGACTCTTCAACTGTGGTATGGGTTGTATCGGCACTTTTCGTCATATGTCAATCGCTTATGATATGTTCTTTACCTTGCAATGAATATCACTTAATTACTTAAATGATTCGCTTTAAACAATTCGAAAACATTACGAAATATTCTTAGCTTTTATCATTTAGATAAATCACCTAATTGAAACTCTATTGCTGTAATGCTACGGTTTAGAGTTTTTGAGTACACGCAAGGTTATATTCATTAGAGGTGCTTACTTATAATTCCGAATTTGAACCTATCTGCTGGTTTTATTCGGTCATGATCACCACAATAAATTCGTGTATCGTGATTTACCACCAAGGACATTCAACGTAGTTATATTACGTTTTGATTCTTTGTGAATTCGTAGTTGGCGTAGAATATTTTCTAATTCTTTATTCATGAACGGGGCAATAAACCTTGAATGACTGCCTTTTGGTGAGAGGAAACAAACTACGATATGCACCAATCAACTCGGAAATGATATTTGATACCCATAAACGTCGAAAAGTCACAGAATTCTAACCTAGCATGCCGTCTTAAGTGAATCGCCATTATTATCATATAAATGTTCGACAATAAAACAATTTAAGTCTTTTGTCTTTAGACTCTGGGGAATTTTTGACGAGAAGAAGTTATGTTTGCACTTTGCCGATCTTATTGTTGTGTTGTTTGTGTGGACCGATTGTTCTGAAGGAATTACTCCAATCATTTAGCTGTAGATGTTTGGTTTCATATTTATAATAAACGTTTACCGCATGATATTCAAGTAAATACATCGGATTTGTGATATTGACAGACACCATAATGATAGCCTAAGATTAAATTATCAGCATAATAGGTATTATGTTACTTATGATTAATAGGGTCTTATTTTATGCATCATTAAATTTATTGCTGTCGCCTATTTTATAATTATCTATGCATGCCGGCCCGGTAATATTAAAATAATTATATTTATGAAAAATGCCCTGAAATCCAAATATAGGTGAGATCAGGGTAGAAATTAACGCGAGATGAAAGTAACAAATTCATTAGTAAAAAAATATGATATTCACAGTGACACTGATATGCTGTATGACGGTCTTTATTCATTTAGAATCTCCGTCTATATCTAAGTTGCTCTCACAGCGTTATGGCATTAGGTATCGGTTGGAGCGAGTCGATGCTGAAAAATACCCGCAAATAATTTTTCCGATGGTTATTTTTGTAATGGTGTGTCAATCTTGTGTATCATGTGATAGTAAAATAATACAATTATCGCTTATTGCTGTAACAGTGTAAACAATGAAAACTATTTCACGATGTTTTCAGGGTCTGACCATGTGTTGGTCAAAATCTGGTAAATATAAATATTTTGCTTATTAAGTTTGAAAATTGAAAAGAGATAGATGTTGATGTAACCACTAACCCTATAGTCCATTGAAATGTTACAATTTAAGGACCGAATATTGCATTTCTTAGAGGACGCAATTTTATTTTTGGGACATGGACATGTTTGGGGGTCAATAGAAGTTTAACCTCAAGTTTGTGGGTTCGCCACCCTTGTTCCCCGGCCGCCATCTTGGAAAAAGGGGTGAAAATACTTTTTTCGCAATAACTCGGAAACTATGTGTCTTACAAAAAAATTGTGAGGACATAATTTGTAGCAAATTGTTTTGTCTACAAATATGTTTATATAACTTTTGCCCTAAATTATAAATTATAGAAGCTATAAGCAAAAAAGTGAAGAAGAAATTTCTTAAGGGAAATCTTCCCATTTCTCTTAAAAGTAGACTCGTCGACTTGTATCTTACCAATTCTCACATACGGAGCTCAATCCTGGTCTTTGACCGAACTTCAGAGGTCCAGGGGTCGGGGTTTGTCAAAGAGCTATGGAGCCCAGCATCCTAGGTATAACACGCATGGACAGAGTGCCCAATAACATCTTGCGCTCCATAACCAGAGTCAAGAATGTTGCACAGAAATCAGCTAAAGTGGGATTGGGCGGGCCACGTCACCCCGATGCACCCGAAGAGGTGGGAAAAATTGCCACTCAATGGGTGGCTTCGGAAAAGGTGGCGCGACGATCTCGACCAATTTAGCAGCACTTGGATGGCATCAGCAATTGATAGGGATAAGTGGAAGGAGTTGAGGGAGACCTCTGACCAGTAGTGGGACAGAATAGGTTAATAAAAATTAAAAAAAACAAAAGAGATTGAGATTTAAAAGTAAGAAAATTTTTATAAAAATTTACTCACTTTTTTGCTTATAACTTCTTTAATTTTTAATTTAGGGCAAAAAGTTATATAAATATATTTGTAGGCAAAACAATTAGCTACAAATTATCTTCTACAATTTTTTTTGTAAGACGTATAGTTTCCGTGATATCGCGGAAAAAGTGTTTTCACCCCTTTTTCCAAGATGGCGGCCGGGGGACAAGAGTGGCGACCCTACAAACTTTAGGTTAAGCTTCTATTGACCCCCCACACATATCCCAAAAATAAAATTGCGTCCTCTAAAAAATGCAAAGCTCATGTAACATTTCAATGGACTACTAGGGATAGGGATGATTGTAAGTAACAAATTCAACTGTTTCTTGTTGCAAACAAGTTGGTGTTAATAGCCGAAAGACCAATATATTATGTGTATATATTATTAGTACACGCGCCGGCAGAATTAGAGGAACACGCGTTAAATATTGAATTTCTTAGAAAATATTATAATAACTTAATGTTTTTATTTTTCAATATTTAAAATGAGGCAAAATTTATTACAAATTACTATAATTGAGTAAAAAATACTTTAATTAATGACGCAAATGCAACTAAACGGAAATACAGTAAAATGAAATTTCTGTATTGTCAAATGTAATCGTGTATTTTAAAAACTTACAGAAATAATTTAAGTTAATTAATAATGCGTATTGCTACTACGGGCTCTGATAAGAGTCTGGATTTTATCCTTCATGTTTTAATGACGTCCTCAATCATTTTTGCGACAAATTCACCCACTCTTGCACTAACATGAATTTTAATCCTTAGACGATCTTAGGGTCTTGGTTTCTTCCATTTATCTTTCTTCCGATAACGTCCCATTCGTTCTCTATGTCATAAATAAAAAATATTCGCCTATGGATGGTGCAAAAGACAATACGTGGGACTCTAAGATCTCTGCGACGTATCTTTGTGCAGCTAAAGACCCATTTTCTATAAATATTAACTCCGCGCGTGCTTCCAAACATATACCACCCCATACCAAAATTGACCCTCCGCCATAACACAACTCTTTCAGTAAAGTTTCCTCGATTAGCGTTCCCCTCGATACCTCCAGATCCTCTCCCTTCCTTCTATGCAATTCACAACAAAACTGCTTTCATCACTAAACAAAACTCGGCTCCACTCATTTGTCCAGTCGCGGTGTTGATGAGCAAAAGCTTATCTGGCTACTTTATGTACCACCTCGAGTTTTGGAGCTTTTGACGGAACGTAAGACTTCAGTCCAACTTTACAATAACAACATTTAAACGTGTTCTCACTGTACGCTCACTGATATTAACATCACGGACTTCTTGTGATATGTTTCGGGTCTGAATAGCCGATTGACGACGATTTCTCAAAGTTTTCAGCCGTATAAAATGACCATCCTGGGTACTGGTCCACCGTTTTCTGCCTTATCCTGGTATCCGCACATAAGAACCTATGTGCCTCTAACGTTTAACGTTGAGAAAGACGACAGATACCGATACACCCAATGCGCGACTTACTGAATCCTACCCTTGACCATTTTCAATCATTGTTACCGCTCTGGCAACTTCAGTGGAAGGTAAGCCACTCATTTTATATCCTACAAGACAGGTACCCTAAAAACAATAACAATAAAAATATCTTAAGTCACATAAAATGAAATTAAACAAAATTTTGTAAAACCACCTGAAAGTGAAAAATCTTAAAATCACTTGAGAGCGTATAATTAACGAAAAAACTCTAAATATCCAAAAATCTTTTTGCAACATTTAATTTTTTAAAGGTGCTGAAATATAAAAACAAAGACCATTTAAACAAACAGCAAACAAAATTTAAAAAAAACTAATTTTTGTGCGTGTTCCTCTAATTGTGACGGCGTGTATATTTGTTGAACTCATAAGGTATGTGAGATATAAGAAGAAAATTAAAAATCGTTCATTCGTCTCTGGTCCCCCCTACACTAAATTATTATGTCCAGCGAGAGAGGTTGCACCTACCGGTGCTTGGCAGCGATGTCTTTCCGTACAACCTCGCTCCTCGGAGAATTCTTTGTATAAAGTCATACACAAGTTAACTTCTGTTTCCGCTTTCTCCGAAGAGGTAGACTGAATACTGATGTACCATCCAAACTTGAACAAGGTTTTCCCGTCCCGAGATATGGAATAAGGCGAGTGGTGGTACCTATCCAAGCGAACTCTCATATATCTGTATCAGTCCATATACGTCCCACTGCAGGGCACGGGCCTCCTCTACAATCGACAGTACGATTGAGAGTGGTTAGGCCGTATAGTCCACCACGCTGGCTTAGTGCGGGTTGGCGGACTTACATACCATAGATTTTTTTATAAATTTCTATAGTATGCAGGTGTCCTCACGATGTTTTCCTTCACCATTTTAGTGCGTGGTGATTGACTATCAATACACACATGACTCCCAAAAGTCAGAGTTGTGCTGTGGGATTCGAACCCGCGACCACCGTGAACATTTTGGCAGTCGCATCTAGTCCGTTTACCAACAGGCCAACACGAACTTTAGCCAGAGCCTATTTATTGCACACACACAATCAAATATTTCCTCTTTATAATATAAGTTTAGAGAAACCAAAACAATTATGTCTGATAAGTTCGACCTAAACCTAACCTTTACTAAAAACTCGTAACAAGTCTAATGGAATTCTATTAGGTGCTTAACGATATTGAGTTGAATAATGGATGCGACAAGCCTAAAATCATCGATATCAATGTTACACTAGATAAGACATTCTTTGTAACAAACGTGTCCCACACAAGTGCGGTGCATGCACCGCACACGAATCAGTCTGCCGCGTGGCGGCCGCGCAATAGTACGCCTCTTTGTTTATATTTATAAGTAATTTATTTTGACTTTTCCCCGTCAAACCGACAGCGAAATTTTCTGAAGTTACAATATAATTAAAGAATACAACGTAAGTGATATAATATTGCATAATAATGCCGATAATACAGATCTTTTATTTATTAATGGATTTAATATATTTTAGAGCTCGTTAAAATACAAGGTGAGCTCCTTAATCGTATATCTCATTTCCGCGCATAAACATTGCCCGTCGAGTGAGAGAGACGGACTATATAAATATAGATTATTCAAGGGACATTCATATCAGAGGACCTAATAGGCATAAACTATTCGAATACATTACAAATACAAATATGTTGGAAGAATGTAGTTGCAAATTGATTTCAGTATTTTATTTTAATCATATGTTGTTAATTAATAACTCAAAATATGTGTGTTGTATGTATGTTTTGAAACAGTGGATAGTATTTAGACCCCATTTCTTAATATGAATTACTTAATGGACTATTCGAACCCATTGTTATTGAAGACTAATATCATTTAAAATTGTTTTATATTCTTCCGCGTCGGTTACGAAAAAAGGAGATCTTTATTGGAATGGATATAAGTGGCTACCATGAGAACATACTTATATTTGTTCAATTCATTTTCGACACGAAGATTTCAGATATTCCAAATGCGGTAGTCATTTTTGTAAACTTCTGGTGTACTATTCCTTTTGTCTATTAGTCTCGAAAAAAGTTTATCAGCTTGTTAAAAATTCATAAATGTTATTATAATAAATGTCAGACTGATTGTACACTGATTGACTGCTTGACAGAATTGTACACTTGTAAGAGTATTTAATTTCATTTACATCATTTCCATGAATTATTCACGTAAATAAAAAAAATTCATTACAAATATATTATTGCTATGACGGTATTTATACTTAGGCAGTATCTTAGGCAAAGCTATTATTGACATGAACTGTCTTGTCTGTCTAATAATCTTTGATCATAATTTGTAATATTCAAGTAAACCTACTAGATGTCGCTACTGAGCTTTTGACAAATACGGGACAAATAGTTTCTATGACGCGCCTCGTCTATCGGTAGAATATAAGTCAATGCCTAAAATGGTTAGATGCGCGCCGATGTACCTAGGTATATTTTGCTCATTAAAATATCGTTACATACAGCTATTTATCTGCATAAGACAGCGTGAGTAAATCAAGCACAAATGATCGTGCGATTTACCTGTAACAATAGTTTATTCTTTTAACAGGAGTAAATCTTGTGTGCAAGGTTACCGCGTGCAAATTTCGACACATTGCCTCCATGTGAAGATTGGAAGATGATGCGAAGGCTGGTAATGGTTCGAGTACGGTCGCCGATGTGTACGTCGGTGCGCGTCCTGAATACATATGTACAACAGTTACTGTAAATGTGACTAAATAACAAATTGTTCTCCTAGGGCAGAGTCTCGGGTCATGGTCGCGGCTTGATGACAATTGTAATTATAGTCACTCAACTTAGTTCTAGCAACGCGTTACGAAATACAGATTGTGTGCATGCGGTATCTACAATCGCTCCAGTTACTTTAAAATCTGTCACACACCTAGTGTTGTAAACGTCAGGCGATCATTTTACCGCTCAGAGAAAGGACCGACTGCTAAACAGTGATTACAGTGCACGATATTGTATTACATTGCACAAACTCAAATATAAGAGCTCTACCTTTCATAATACGGTACATTTGGTAAATCCATCCAACAAACCGTGAGTTAAGTCGTAATACATAATTTGGTTAGAAATTAGCGGTAATAACATAGGTATCCAGAACTCGATATAGAATGTACATAGCATTACTACTGTTCAGTTATAAATTAAACCCAGAGTATCAAGCCTAGATTGCAATACCCGATCTATTATATCGTCAAAATATTGCAGTGTTCATATTGAACGTATTGTGAATGATTTTCTGCTGAAAATCTTGTAACACAACTTACTGTCGCGAGTGTTTCAGAGTTAAATTTAAAATCAGAATATTTGAATCTTTGAACAGAATAGAATATACAAAATGTACATGTATTAGGCCATATTATTTATAGTAAAGTAATTTGCTTACGGAGTTTTTGGTTTCTTTTGATGCTGGCCGACAAAACCAAATGTCTTTAGTAAACCTATTTATAATTGCAGTATAGTTTACAGAGATTAACAAAGTAATTTTGCCAGTCTGCTCTAAATTAAATAGGTATAGATTTGGTGAAATCGTGGGACTGAGATGTGGAATCCGTACACAAGTAGATACTTGTACTTCGATATTTTATTAAAATTATAAAAATCATGCTAGTTCAGATAATCTAAAAAAAAACTTGATTCTTTATTCGCTGCTTATAATCACAAACGGATAGAGACAGACTGCAGTTTCGTTCAATCGAATCTCCACTGAATACCTTGTATTGGCAGGTCATAAAATATGAGTCCATTCATTTAATTAATATTTACACGTAGTATTTTTCAGTTTTCAAAGTAACCAACTGTAGATTTTATACGTAATATTATTCAAGCATATTCCAAACCTAAAAGTGCGTAGTGGCCTGTTGGTAAACGGACTAGACGCGACTGCCAACATATATGTTCACGGTGGTCGCGGGTTCGAATCCCAGGGCACACCTCTGACTTTTCGGAGTCATGTGTGTATTGATAGTCAATCACCACGCACTAAAACGGTGAAGGAAAACATCGTGAAGAAACCTGCATACCATAGCGTGTAAGTTCGCCAACCCGCACTAGGCCAGCGTGGTGGACTATATGGCCTAACCACTCTCAATCGTACTGTCGATTGTAGAGGAGGCCCGTGCCCTGCAGTGGGACGTATATGGGCTGCTACAGAGATATTCCAAACCTATTCAAGTGTCTGAACTAATTACGATTTGCGTATGAGCAAATAGTACTATTTTACGCAATAGTATGGTCCATTATAACTTGCGTATTTTTCTCACGCTGGTGGGTCGACTTACAATTACGTTATAGATTTGCTCTCAAATTGTACTTTTGAAACCTATATCTGGGGGCGCGGCCGAGCCCCCTCCAAGTCGAGCTATAGGCCGTAACATCCTTTTCTCGAAGCAATTCAGACCATTTTCAACCCCCTATAACTTCGTTGTGGCTAAAGCATGAAGCCTGAATTTTCAGTTACTAAGCAGGCATTGTGTAAACACGGTATGTTTAAAATTTCATTCAATTTGAACCAGTAGTTTAAGAATTATAACTAGTCAAACTTTCTTAATTTTGTCACTCACTGACTGACTGACCGATCATCAAAAGTCTAAGGCACTTCTAGCAGACATAGAACCTTCAAATTTAGAATATAATTAGTGTTAAGTGTCTAAAGTAAGGAAAAATTCAAACATTTCATAATTTGTGTCTAGTTTTCTAGATAGACCAACTGCGTAAATAACTTTGTAATCCCATATAAATGTATAGGATTACAAAGTTACATTTGCAGTTAATGAATCACTGTACCCGTGTATAATGGAATAATAGTTGTAGATAGATATCTATATACATGAGGCATAACAGGAGGGGATATAGAGAGGGAAATGGTGTATTCAGCCCATGAAACTGTACAACATTCCTCTAGAAAAACATGACGAAGAAAAACTTGCAAATAAATAGATTAAATAACTCGAAAATATCAATTACAATGAAAAAAAAACATTAATAATCAAATCCGCTATATTTATGATAAATTGATACCTACAAAAATAAGAAAAATCCATAAGACGAGGCTTTAAGAAAAATCGTTAGTGATATTCTAGAAGTAAGAAGTACCGAAAAGGAAAAAAGTAGGACTCTACAAAAAGACGTGAGATCCCATCAAAAACATCCTGTAAAAAAAATCCAAGTCTCGCAGCTCAGGTTTTCTACCGCAAAAAGTTGTGAGATGCATGTAGTACCAAGTCGATTAATTTATTTAGTCCTTAAGGGACCTTCTATATAAAGTTATTACGTTAGTTATTACCATATCAATATTAAAAATTCTTTACGTTTTAAATAAATAGATCGACTTGGCCAGCAGCATTATGTATAAATTGTACGATACATTATGTTTTCATGCGATGGCCAAGTCGATCCATTTATTTAAAACGTAAAGAATTTTTAATATTGATATGGTAATAACTAACGTAATAACTTTATATAGAAGGTCCCTTAAGGACTAAATAAATTAATCGACTTGGTACTACATGCATCTCACAACTTTTTGCGGTAGAAAACCTGAGCTGCGAGACTTGGTTTTTTTTACAGGATCTAATTATAGCTGACTAGTGGCCTGACCCAACTTCGCTTGGGTAGAGATATGTTGAGACTCCAATCCACATTAGAACCATCTTATTCCCTTTCAAACTACTGCATTCCTATACCGAACCTTTGTAGGTACAAAGGTTCGGTAACATATGTAGGTACATATGTTCCTTTTTCCTATGCTCTACAATCCCGTTTCATCTGGCTCCTTTCCATTCTGTTACATCCCGTATCATTATTTCCCATCGAATGCAACTTGGATCCGAGCGATCCCCTCATATTCTTCCCAATTTATCCCATTTCATTCTTTAATATTTAAATTGTGCATCGTTAGTATATATAGTATCTGAAAATATATTTTCGAATAGGGCTGTAGCCTGTTATCAAACCTGTTCTTAGTGCATAGAGATGCTGTGTAGAGACACAGCAAATTAAACATCTATTCAAAATATTATCATACCATTTGGACTTGTGTAATGGTTTCTGTTAATTTTACTTCAATTGGACCCAATTTGAAGACCTTCAATATTCTATTAATGAAGAGACTGCTAAACTATGCAAATATTTATATTCAATTCAACACTTACTTAGGCCTTTATTCATACGCTTGTAGGTATTTATGATTTATGAAATGATACATGTTTAATAAGTAGGTACACAGTATACTGTATACACTACTTCGTAATGCGATGCAGCAGTGAGCGAAGGCCGTTCATGCTATACGTCCTTTTATGACAGTTTTGTTTAATTTGCCTAATTTCAACTAAGATGTCGGATTCAAATTGGTCAATAATCATTTCAGTTGTTCGTATATATTAGGAATATATTCAAATGCAATTTTAACCAACTTAAAAAAATAAGTCCGTTCTATGTTCGATTTTTATCATCTCAAGCAAATTGCCGGCCTTTCTGGTCCGATTTAAATTTTAGTTTAACTCCAGGGTGGTCTTGTTTTAATTTCATTGTCCTTTGGAATGTAATTTATTTTACTAATTGATAATCGAAAACATGTTGATTTTGTTAATGATAATTCCATCAGGTCGATGTGGAGATCTTTGGAGGAGGCTTGTGTTCAACAGTGGACTTCCTGTGGCTGAGATGATGATGAAGATGATGATAAATGTGGGTAGTATAATAACTAACGGACAGATTAAAAATAAACGTATCGGTAAATTAAAACAATTTATGTTTATATTGATATCCAAAAAACAAATATATCATGTGTAATTATATTTTTGTTTTCTATTAAGGTCTGTGAGATATTACAACGAAATTAAAAATTGTTACTTTCATCCTTGATCACCCCTACATTTTAAAATAAAGCTATTATTTAGGTTTACTGGTGGTAGGTCTCTCATATGTGAGAGGCTGCCTGGGTGGGTACCACCGCAATGTCTATTTCTCCCGTCAAACAGCAGTTTAAATGTTGTGTTTCGGATGGAAGGACATTGTAGCCAGAGTAACTACTGGACATATTGAGACTCAACATCTTATGTCTTAGGATGGCGAGCGCAGTGGAATGCCAAGCATTGCTTTGTAATTCAAGGTTTTGTTTGGTTTTGCTACTGTTCATGAGCGGTCGCATCGCTTACCATCAGGCGAACGGCATGCTCGTCTCGCCATTCACTGCAATAAAAAAAATTAAAAAAAAAGTAAAAAAAAACTAAATCGCGATAAAATTCGTGAGACATTGATTTATTTCCAATATATGATGATAAAAAATAGAAATCTCCGTCGGAATAAGAAATAGCTTTGGTGTTCAATTTCCCCAAATAGCGAGGATGTATAAGGTGTTTCTGTTCAACCGCCGCAGTCGAAAAAGTCGACAACAGTGGTCATGGTCGACATCAATGGGTTTTGTGCGTCCCCACCGAAAATGACCACTTATCGGAGTCCTAACAAAGCTAGGAGGACGCGCTCCTTGATTATAAATAAATAATAAAAATAACACCCAACAGTCACATACATAGTCTTAACACCACACTAAAATCGAGTCTTGTGTTAGGGGTATCCCGTATCAGAAACTACGAAAGACTTTTCGCCCTCACAAACACCCAGACCCTAAAGATAAAATCTTATTAGCCTTGACCACAGTATAATATTATGTAATGTTTCAATAACAGAATCGCTCGGACGTTCACGAATCCTTCAAACTCTTGATACGTAAAAGTAAATATACTTATTACTGTGGTAGCATGATATTGATACTTATTTTACTGAATGTTGTAATATACCATAAAATAAAACAAAATATAACTACAATAATGTATTTAATAATTTAAACTACAATAGAATACAGTGAGAACTATCGCCTTTTCTTCTTGGCTTCTGTCCGGCTGCCGCCCATGTCTTGCAGCTGTTGTTTGAGTTCAATGAGCTGGTTGTCGGGCACGTATCGGATCTCCTCGTGTTCGATGCCGTGCTCGTGCACGTTGAGCGAGCAGCCCTCCGGCAGAGCCGCGCGCGCCACGCGCAACAGCGTGCCTAGAGCCCAGGCCGGCACGTCTACCACCTACCGACAAAATGCAATCACTTGAATGCAGCAACTTACAAACGTTATTCTGTATAACCCTTTCATAAACATAGACAAAATAGTTTAAGCTTTAAAGAGTAGGTTTTCGGATATCGCACGGAACTGTTAGTTTTAAGTCTTTACTTTTCAATTATAACCAGTGCTACAATTAGGAAAGGTCTTATGAGTCATCATAGTTTTTTTTAATTCAGCCCATACATTATTCAACTGTCTTTTAATTGACTTCTAAAAAAGAGATTATCAATTCGATGTGTTTCAATGTAATTTTTTCAGAAATGAAATACATTTAATAAAAATGAAGATATTTTTTATCACTGTTTAGACAAAATCAATTAAATTAAGTTATTTTTATATTTATTTAAGCTTAATATTCACGATTATCTTTTTGTAACTCCAAACGTACTGAAGGACCTATCCTTAGTTATTTAATCAATGATGTCACGTATTATGGATTGCCCGCGGAAGGGATAAATATGATGGTACATCATCGGCCCGAAGACGTTGTTTGAATGAAAAGCCCTTATAATAAAAGTACTCATATAAAGTATTGTTAATGGCGTATGCGTAGACGCTTGTAGTATTGCTTGCCTTGCCCTGTATACGCTACACGACTAGACCACCAATATACCAACACTTAACATATATTTCGAAATCTCATATATTTCACTTGGATAATATGTAAATTAATGTTATTATTTCAATGTTTTATTATTCTAAAAATAGTGTTATGTATTTTTTCACAATTCAGAATCGAAGATTCGAAGTAAATAAAATAAAAAAAGAGAAGGAAATAAATACTACTCGTAGTTTCAAGCTTGAAGATTCGACGAGAGTATTACTTGTTGTTGTGTCTACAATTGTCCTTAATTATTTTAGTTTATTTTAGTGTTTGTGTCTCACTTGTGTTATCTATTTTGTTTGTATTTCTGTGTCACTGTCCAACAATAAATTCTTCTTTCTTAATATTTGTAATAATGCATAGTCAATGGATCTGTTACTGTATCAGCCCATAAACGTCCCACTACAGGGCATGGGCCTCCTCTACAAACGTAAGTACGATTGAGAGGGTCAAAAGATATTAGTTTCAAATAAAGTTTTTGGGCGAGACGTTCACTTATTGTTTCGCCTATTTTTTTGGCAAAGACTGCTATTTCTCGCTGCTGCTATTTTCCCAAGATAGTTTTATCAAATGCTTGGCGGCGGAGCTTGTCATAAATGATGGAAACAGGTCGGGTTAATATTTTTATGCATCCAGTAGAATAAATTACAGCCGGGTTCACTTTCACTAGCGATTAAGCGACCATGGGATGTTATTTTGCAAGAGCATCGTTCATTACTGTCGATGCCCGCCAGCTATGAGGACATGCTCAAAGCTAGGGTGTGGCTTTGGTTTAGATCGGTTCTATTAAAACTAACAACAAACAAATGGAGAACAAAACTAATTCTGGGTTAGAAATACAATATACTTACACAAAAACGTAAAAACGAATATGATATAACAATTAGGCACAGTCGATCGTATTCAGTCAAGGTATTTAATAATTGTGCCGAAACCATTATGCATGCATCTTTGAAGTCTGGTTGGCGAGCGTAACGGATTGTTCCCAGTGTAATTAGAGTTTAAGAGCAACCCGCCGCTCTCCACGTACAATCTAATAAAAAAATCAGAATCAAAGTTGTGACACACTTTGATGTTTACATTATGCAATGCGGTTAATGAATAACGCGAGATTTACTCGACTTATGTATACTTTCACTATATCTGTTATGGAATCTTACATGATGCTTATTGAGTTACGAGATTATTCCTCTAACGCGCATAATAAAACAAAACCTAATGCCTTTAGCACATTCAACAACAAAAGGATGCGTCTAACATTTTTTCCTTACCACTATTCCTATTATTGGTTTATTTAAATTTGTATTTTTTGGGCCATCCGCATTGTGAATGATGCAGACGTTACGAGCAACTTAGAGTTGCTCCAACTGCGGATGGATGTCGTCTCTCTAAGCGGGTTCTATCGTCTGTATAATGGTGAATGCTCTGAAGAATTGTTTAATTTAATCCCGTTCTCTATATTCCTAAATAGAACCACGGGTGCTAGCTTGCGAAGCCGCAGGGATCAAAAGGTTCACTATTTATTTAAAGGCCGCACCATCAATATGTGGAATTGTTTGCCGTCACGCGTGTTCCCTCCTTCCTATGATCCCGGGTCCTTCCGCCGTAGTGTGAAGAGACATTTTAGCAGGCCGGCATAATTGTATCGAATGTCTTGATACTGTCGTCTGATGCCATTCGATATTTTGCCCGAACGGCATTTGCGCTTACCATCTGGCGCAGAGTCTATCCACACAAGATCAGGCGTGGTGGAGGTCGAAGCTTCGAATCGTTTCAAATCAACACCGCCGATTTTAAATCATTAGGGTTACGAGAATTTCAGAGACAGTAAATTCTACGATCTAGACCAGCTTAGCTGACTAAACCTTAACTTCAAATTGTCTTTTGAAACCGATTAAAAAAAGAGGAGTTTCTCAATTCGTCGGGTTTTACAAATTTATCCAGCGACCTGAAAGGTCGTTACTATTACACTTTTGGTAGATATTTATGTATATAATACGTATTACAATTTATTATTCAAGTGAATTGGTACACACAGCAATTCATGAAGGTCATTTAATTTTCGGTGTGTACCTGTGTAACTTTGATTGATGTTATCGTCGATATACGAATAAAATAAAGACGCAAGTATTATCACGGCATGGCATGTTGATTCTATAAATATTTTTATACCAAAAGGTTGTGTTTACACGCGCTGTGACTCACCAAGGTGACGGTACTTAGAAATTAGTTAAACTTGTAGGGGGCCATCTCAATCGCCTTTTTAAGTGTTTATATTGCACTATGAAGAAACTAATGGTTGTAGGCTACTCTTGAGAATGATGACTCTAAATAAAGTGTTAGGAAAGGCCGAAGGTTTCTTTGAGTCAAGGTCGTCGAATGGCAGAGAATGCCTTCTTTCACTCATCGTCTGACTCAGTACACAATAAAACTCATATGAAATTAAATGCGTTTATTGGCCGCATAGCCAATTAAATACCGCTTATGACAAGTCAGATAATAGCGATTTAGCGGGTACTAATACATTATACATATTATATCTCATTTTACAGGCTTTAAATTGAGTATTGATCAGCTTTTTAAAAAGATTTCCCCCGAAAAATAAGGATCGAGTAATCTCGAGTTCTTCATAATAAATCATCACTATTCAATTCAACTGATATGATTCGCACCCAACATCAAACATGTAACATTGCAAAATAAGAGTAATGAGTGCGGCAATAAGAAAATCATTTTACGCATGATGTGAGTACAAACAACAATATACCTAGTGAGAGTTGCACTCGCGCGTCTTGGGTTTGCACTAGCCCCTAACTACTTAATGAATTGTCAATAACTGGGCCTAAAAGGAAACTGTCTGCTTGTAGGAAATTGATCCCATCAAAAACATCGCATGAAAACATAATGTATCATACAATTTATACATAATGCTGCTGGCCAAGTCGATCTATTTATTTAAAACGTAAAGAATTTTTAATATTGATATGGTAATAACTAACGTAATAACTTTATATAGAAGGTCCCTTAAGGACTAAATAAATTAATCGACTTGGTATAACATGCATCTCACAACTTTTTGCGGTAGAAACCTGAGCTGCGAGACTTGGAATTTTTTTACAGGATGTTTTTGATGGGATCTCACGTCTTTTTGTAGAGTCCTACTTTTTTCCTTTTCAGTACTTCTTACTTCTAGAATATCACTAACGATTTTTCTTAAAGCCTCTTTCTTATGGATGTTCTTTCTTTCATTGCAATTGATATTTTCGAGCTATTTAGTCTGTTTATTTGCAAGGGCATGTGACATGCTGAATACACCATTTCCTTCTCTATATCCCCTCCTTTTATGCCTCATATATATAGATATCTATCTACAACTATTATTCCATTATACATGGGTACAATGATTCATTAACTGCAAATGTAACTTTGTAATCCTATACATTTATATGGGATTACAAGTTATCCGCACCGCCGCTCATGCCCGTCAAGGTTAAAATAGTAATACAAATTGCCCTTAGTGCGACCGAAATGACCATATTTAACGGATTTCTAATGCATCCAAACGTGCCACGTCATGTCAACTACTAGTTGACACGGGCAATATACGCTTAATATACACTTTTATACTTAATATACTTTTTTATATGGAGCACTCATAGGGTTATTCACGCAGTTGGTCTATCTAGAAAACTAGACACAAATTATAAAATGTTAAAACTAGCACCTAAGTAACAGTTTTCTCATCGAAAATTATAGAGAAGCTGCTGTGGAGGACATAACTGACTACGGAATTGAAGATGTGTGACTTTTACCTGCACGTATACAGTACCGACATGTGAGAGTAATATTATACTTTAACAATACCAGCCCATTAAACGTCCCACTGCAAGGCACGCCTCAGCAATCGAAATATCTATCAAGACGTATCAGGCCATAGTCCACGCTGGTCATGTGCGGGTTGGCGAACTTTACATAGACAGAAATTCTAGAATATCTCTATGATATTCAGGTTTTCTTCATGATGTTTCCATCACCGTTAAAGTGCAAGGTAATGGACTATCACTCTACACATGGCTTCGAAAACACAGGAGTGTGCCCTAGGATTATAATAATACCATGCCAAATGGAAAAAAAAAATCATTAAAACTTTGTGTACTTAATATGATGTAAAAAAAATTTTAAACTATAAAGTACGATTTCTTTGATTGGACAGCGAATCAGGTCTAGCGCCCTTGATATCGTTAATCTACACTAAAATACCTTTCCAACGGTGTATCACTCATTCTGATTGGAGCTGATACCAGGTTCCATACAATTGTGCCCATTGTCCTTTAGGTACTAATCATATTTTCAGTTGTTAAGTTGCATTCCAATCAGTGTTCAATCAGTAGACACTACGGACGTTATATTAATCATTTAGTGTTCGAACAAACACGCACTTTTTCGAACAAATGAATAGAGTTGGGGACCATACAACCCCTTACAATTACGAAACATATTTAATTTTATATTACGGTACATAACATAATCTAGCCTCGGTATTACATTTGTCGCAATGTATTATTATTATACTCACTACAAAATCATTGTAGATAATAAAATAAAACATTTTACTACCAAAGTACTAAAATGTGGCAATCGCAGTACACACGTGGCTATTTTTACTACGCACGGCAAAATCGACTGCAGCCAGGCCGGAGCGACGAGCGATACGTCCTCCCTCTAGAAAGCCTTGCGGCGGTCTGATTTGAGGGCGGTCGGACAGCGTGTTTTATAGTGGTTTTTAGAAAATTTGTAGAAAACACAAAAACTAATTTAGTTGAAATATAAAAATGGTAATTTATTGATAAGGTGTTATTCTATTATAGTATGCAATTACTATATAAAATTATGTACGATAAGTTGGTGAAAAAAAAATATGTTCTTGACGAGAATTTCTGAATAATTTCGCATTGTTTAAATTTTTATTTTTCAGTAACTTAACCCAAAAAGTGTGCAGGACGAAGACTAATTTTTAATAGTTAAGTTTGCTTTGTATCATGTTACTAGTAAATAGTTATAAGCTTGTTTGTGTAATGTTCTTATATAAGTTTATAATGTTCTTATGTAAAATGTTGTTGTGTAAATAAATAAAGTAAAAGAACTCCCTTAGAAATAAGCTTACACATATAAGCCGTGTAGAACTGTAAATGTATAGTTTTAAGTATATAACTTGTTATGTGCAATTTCATGTGTTAGCCTAATGTGCAATATTATGGGTTAACTTTTATCGTTCAGAATTGTAAATGTATATCTCCCGTTTAAATAGTTTAATAATTTAATTTGTTATGTGTAATATTGTTACGCTATATACTAGAGTTTATATACTAGAGTGTTTATGTATTAGAGATTGTATAATGTTTGAGTAGTTAGACCGAAATTGTTAAAACCTAGTATATATACTGATTTAAGCATGATGTCGGGTGCGAGGTCCGCCGAACTTAGGTGCCTCCCACAAATTCGGTGCGGAGTTACACCTCGCGACCCCGCTCTCCCCGCACGACCGAGCTACCGCCCCGCAAGTCGCTACAGCGACACCCCGCAGCGCGCGCTCCCATTGGCCGAGCGCGCCTGTAACGATCGCGGATGTACCCGACCCTAGGGATTAGCCTAAAATTGGGAATATAGATCGGCACCCTGGGTCGGGCAAATCAGTTCGGTTCCGGCCTATAGTGAAGAAAACATCAAGAAGTCAGCAAGCCAGCAAGTAGTCAGCAAGTCAGCAAGTAGTCAGCAAGTATTGAAGAGAACAAGCAGAATCGCTGCCGGGAGACCCCAGTACGCCGCTCTGCAGCTACATCACGACGGTGCCGCAGTTACGTGTCGTAATTACGCCGCAATTACGTCACTTGTAAAACGTACTTCTCAGTGCGAATAAAGTTTCTACTTTCTAATCACTGGTATTATTTACCACGCAGCCAGCACCCCCCGAACATATTCTACATTGAACGAGGCTGTTCGAAGGCGGTCTCGTTCATTCTGGTCCTTCAGTTCGCCGGATTTGCGTGGAAATATGCCAGTGACTAGATCGGTGGGAAGGCACACCGCCTCGGCCTCGGCCTCGGCGTCTGCCACGGTGACATCCGCCACTGCCACGACAGACGAGACGGGTGCGTCATGCACTACGACGACTGTCACCGGCACCGGCACCGATGCTACCACCACGTTAAACTTAGAACAGTCAAAACAACCCGCGGCGAACGAACCTATGGTAGCGGAACCTACCATCGCCGCCGGTATTGAAGAAAAACCGAGAAGCAAAGCGCCGTCAAGATCAAGAAGCAAGAAAACGTCGAAATCTCGCCGCCTTGCCGAAGCCCGAGCCGAACTTGCTCGACTAAAAGTCGAGCTCGCCGCCGCCCGAGTCCAACAAATTGAAGCGGACTCGAGCACCGAAGATGACGACAACACGACGGTCGCGGAGATTGAGCAAGAACTCCGCGTCCACACATGGCTACAAAATAGCCAACTGCTCGCCATCGATAGCGAGCCGCATCAAGCGCCGCACACCGAAGCCGCCGCGCACGCACAGCGGGAGTCACCGCCGCACACCCCGCCGTGCACACAGTCGTCACTTCACCCGCAACCGACGTCAACAGTAGAGCGCGCGCCTCCGCCAGCGACCACTGCCGCGTCCTGGGGACCGAACTTCGGCGCTGCACACCTACCGCCGACGTCTACAGTAGAGTGCGCACCCGCGCCTCTACTCGCCGATCTGCACGCGCTTCCACCAGCGACCACCGCCGCGTCCTGGGGACCGAACTTCAGCGCTGCACATTAACCGCCGCCCGCCGTCGCCGCCTGGCTAGCCGAACAGGCAGCACGCGCCCCTCCGCCAGCGACCACTGCCGCGTCCTGGCCACCAAACTTCGGGTCGCGCAGCTGCCACCGCCGCCTACGCAAGCCACGCCGTGGGACTCCGCCGCCGCCATCACCGCGGCCGGCCTCGAAGCCGCCGCGAACGCCAATGCGTCGTGGCATCAAAGCCGCACCGCGCCGCCGCCGCAACCGCGGCCGCCGCCACCGCCGCCGAACACTGCGCCGGGATTGGAGCCCGGCGCCACCGCTCCGCTCGCACCAGCTATGTCGGACGGAGCACTTGCCGTCCCGCCGAAGAGGACGGAGATGCAGCAACTAGCTGCAGCGATCACCAACGCAGTACAAGCTGCGCAAGTAAAGCAAACAAGGTATGTGGAATTACCATTTTTTAACGGTGATCATCAAGAGTGGCTAACGTTCCGTGCTTCGTATGAAGAATCAGTGAATAATTTCTCGAAGTTAGAAAACATGTCCCGCCTGCGCCGGAGCCTGCGCGGGACCGCCAGAGAGGCAGTGCAAGGCCTCTTAATAACGAACGCGGACCCGGACAGCGTCATGCGCACGCTCGAGATACGTTTCGGCCGACCAGAGTCCATAGCGACAGCCGAGATGGAACGTCTCAGAACATTGCCACGCCTAAGTGAAGCGCCGCGTGACACTTGTACGTTGCCACAAAAATTAGTAATGCAGTGAACACACTTCGGGCCTTACGATGCGTGTACTACATGTACAATCCGGAGATTGCACGGGCCGTTGTGGAAAAATTAACACCCACATTGAAGCATAAGTGGTACGAGTTCGCTGCACTACAACCGAGGGAGGAACCAGACCTCCTCAAATTAGAACGCTTCATTCACCGGGAAGCTGAATTCTGCAGCCCATACGCGACTGCAGAGATGGTCAACCGAACGACCGCGAACAAGTCAAACAAGACAAAAGTGTTCAACACAGCCGCCACCCCGAGACCTAACGCCACGTGTATTATGTGTGACAAAGAGGGACACGCGATCACAGAGTGCTATAAATTCAAAAACTTGCCTATTGACCAAAGATGGGACGCAGCCAAGAAGCACCGCGCCTGTTTCCGATGCCTACGACGCCGCACTCAACAGCACACATGCAAGACCAAGAAGTGCGGCATAGATGGCTGCGAACATCCCCATCACCAGTTGCTGCACTCAAAAAGAAGCGCGCCGCCGAAATTAAATGAAGACGCCCGAGGAAGGAAAGGTGAACTCGACGTGGCATCAAGCGTGTCATACTTGAAGATTGCCCCAGTACAAGTCTCGGGACCGGCGGGAGACCGCGACACCTACGCGTTACTCGACGACGGGTCCACAGTAACGCTGATCGACCAAGGCCTCGCGGACGACATAGGCGCAGTGGGGACCGGGACGACCCACTACGCATCTGCACATACGACGGGAACACTAAAGAAGACCACTCCTCACGTCGTGTGAAGATACTGCTCCGAGGCAAGAACCGACATAACCAACACATACAAGCCCGGACAGTACCTGACCTGCGCCTAGCCGCACAGAAAATATTGCCAGAAGCGATAAGTAACTGTCCGCATCTAAAGGGAATCACGAGCACTATTATCACCGACCAAGTGATCCCCGAAATATTAATAGGTCAAGACAACTGGCACCTGTTAATAGCCACCCGAACAAGATCGGGTCGAAAAAATCAACCAGGTGGCCTCACTCACACCACTGGGCTGGGTGGTACACGGCAGCAGAACCCGAACACTCGGGCATCAAGTGAACTTCGTCGGTCACACATCCGAAGAAAACATTGAAAAAATGGTGGCAGAATACATAACGACCGACAACACGTACTTGAACCCGAAACGTCCGAAAACGACCCCGAGCAAAAGGCGCTTCCGAATACTCGAGGCGAACACAACACAGCTGCCGGGAGGCGGGTATCAGACTGCCCTCCTCTGGAAGTCGGAGGAAGCTACACTCCCCGACAACTACGACAACACCCTGCGAAGGCTCCACGGCATCGAGAAGAAAATTGACAGAGACCCGCTGCTGAAAAGGAAGTACAACGACAAATGAACATGCTACTTTCAAAAGGGTTACGCGGAACCAGCGCCCGTCAAGAAGATGCCAGGAAGGACGTGGTACTTACCGCATTTCGCCGTAGTCAACGCCCTGAAACCTTTCAAGCTGAGGGTGGTCCCGACGCAGACCGCCAAGAACCAGGGGCGTGTCACTGAACGACATGCTCCTGACCGGTCCGACCTCCTGCAACCACTCCCAGGGGTGCTAATGCGCTTCCGGGAACACAAAGTGGCGATCAAACCCGCGGATATAACAGAAATGTTATGCGTATCCAATTACGCGAGGAAGACCAGGGACGCCCTGAGGTTCCTGTGGCGAGGGGAACGTCGGGACGACGCTCCGCCTGAAGAATATCGGATGAAATCACTAATATTCGGGGCGCCGTGCTCACCCGCCAAAGCCATATTCGTGATGAACAAGAACGCAGAGTGTCACGCGGATCAACACCCGGAGGCGGCAAGCGGCCATAAAGAGAAAACACTATATGGACGACTACCTGGATAGCTTCGTGGACATCAGCCAAGCGGAAACAGTCGTCAAACAGATACAGAAAATTCACGAGAAAGCCAACTTCCAACTACGCAAGTGGGCCTCGAACTCGCCCGAACTGTTAGAAAAATCGGCGAACACGTTGGAAGCAACGCAACAGTGACATTGAAGGCGGACAAACAGAAAGGGGTGCTCGGCCTTACTTGGGAGCCACAGGCGGATACCTTTCATTCAACCTGGACGACAACCCGCATCCCACCGAAGCCTTCTAGAGGGACCCCCCACAAAGAGGGGGGCACTGAAGATAGTGGATGTCGATATTCGACCCACTTGGTCTCATCACCACCGCAGAATGGGGAAAAATGGATAAGCTGTCTGAAAAATATAAACAATATAATAATTCCCCGTTTGTATCTCAATTACAGCGGCGGCTCAACGACTAGAGCTACACGTATTCTGCGACGCCAGCGAGAAGGCGTACGCATCCGCGCTATACTGGCGCGCAGTGGACCACAGAGGAGCTGTGTCCACCACTCTCGTCGCCGCGAAAGCCAAGGTAGCCCCTCTGAAATTGTTATCGATTCCGCGCCTGGAACTCCAAGCGGGCCTTATTGGGAGCCAGGATGGCAGCCGCAGTCAGAGAGGAGCAACACCAGGAGGCCCGACGCGACGACGTTCTGGACGGACAGGCCGGACCGCGCTCACGTGGATCCGGACCGGGGCCAGGAGTTATAAGCCTACGTGGCCCATCGCATAGCAGCCATAGAAGAGATCACAAAAACGTCGGAGTGGCGATGGGTACCGACACGCTGGAACGTGGCGGACAACGCCACACGAAACGTCCCTGAAGAATTGGACTCAAACCACAGATGGTTTCAGGGACCGGAATTCCTGCGACATGATCCAGACACGTGGCCGATGGAGACACCGAGCTCACCGCCACCTTCAGGTGAAGAACGCGTAAACGTCATCTGCAACAGTGACCAGTCGAGCGTGATACCTGACGTCACCCGCTTCTCGTCGTGGACGAGATATCTCAGGGCGACAGCAGAGTGCTACAAGCAGTCCGCTATGTTCCGGCGCAAGATTGAACAAGTCAATTACAAGCGAACAAAAAAGGGTCCACGTCGCGACCCTGATTGGCGAGCCGCGAACACCACAACCAATCCGACAGTCAGGACACGCCAACCCGCAACGACAGATAAGTATGTCACGTTAACAGCGGAGTATCAACGAAAGGCGGAAAAACTCATAACAAAGAACGCCCAAGAAGAGGCGTTCAAAGAAGAGCTCAAGGCGCTGCGGGCCGGTAAGGAGGTCGGAAGACATAGCCGACTACACCAGCTCAGTTTAAAACTCGAGGACGACATCATCGTCCTGAAGAGCCGAATCAACGCCGCCACTGGAGTACCGGAAGAAATGAAAACTCCTCCAGTCATAGACGGTAACCACCGTGCCACACAATTATGGATCCTTCATGTACACAGGACTCTACATCACGCAGGAGTGGAGGCTACGGTAAACCAGGTAAAGCAGTACAAATGGGTCGTGCGACTGCGACCGACAGTGAAGATGGTGCTATTAAGATGTCAAATGTGTCGCGCAAGGGCCGCGACACCTCCGAGACCGGCAACGGGAGACCTACCGACATGCCGGTTAGCGCACTATCAACGACCGTTTACCCACACGGGTCTCGATTATTTCGGCCCGCTCACCGTGACCGTCGGAAGAAGCACACAGAAGAGGTACGATTCGCGTTGTTCACATGCCTCACCGTACGCGCAGTACACCTCGAAGTGGTGTCCTCACTGATCACCGAATCAGCAATCATGGCGTTGGCGACGAATGATCGCGCGAGCGGTTGTCCGACCGAGATCTGGTCAGACAATGCGACGAATTTCCAAACGGGGCGGATGCGGAAATCGTCAAACTCTTCTCTCCGGGTGCGAAACAAGATGCGTCGAAGAAAGCTATTTCGTGGAAGTTCATCCCTCCAGGAGCTCCATTCATGGGGAGGCGCGTGGAGAGGCTGGTACGGTCCAGTGAAGACCGCACTGACAACGGTGCTCCATTCAGAAGAGCCCCAACGAAGAAACTCTCCACACCCTACTCACCGAAGGCGAACTTACACTAAACAGTCGACCACTAACACATGTGTCGGTAGATCCTGCCGAACCTGAGTCCCTGACGCCTAGCCACTTCCTGCTGGGAGGTCAGGGACACTTCGCCACTGCGGGCCTGCCAGCGGACCACACCGTTAGCCCGTACGCCAGCCTGCGTGCGACGCAGGCACTCGCCCGACGCCTTTCTGGGCGCGTTGGCTGAAGGAGTATCTGCCCGAGCTCCGAAACCGGCGGGAGCCCCATGGACCGGGGCGTTGAACTTCGTGTCGGCGACCTAGTACGGGTCGTCGCACAACAACCTGCCACGCAACAACCTGGGTGCGCGGGCGCATCTCTGCGCCGCGTATCCGGGACCGGATGGCGTCCACACGAATCGTCGACGGTCGCACCGAGGGGCGGCGTGCTGCTGCGCCCATCCAAAAAGGTCATCGTGATCCAGAGCGTCGAGAACGACGAGTCGCCCTGCACCCCATGAAGAGGCACCGTCGCGTCGCGTCGCTACGGCACACGACGGGAGAATGTGCAGGACGAAGACTAATTTTTAATAGTTAAGTTTGCTTTGTATCATGTTACTAGTAAATAGTTATAAGCTTGTTTGTGTAATGTTCTTATATAAGTTTATAATGTTCTTATGTAAAATGTTGTTGTGTAAATAAATAAAGTAAAAAGAACTCCCTTAGAAATAAGCTTACACATATAAGCCGTGTAGAACTGTAAATGTATAGTTTTAAGTATATAACTTGTTATGTGCAATTTCATGTGTTAGCCTAATGTGCAATATAGGGTTAACTTTTATCGTTCAGAATTGTAAATGTATATCTCCCGTTTAAATAGTTTAATAATTTAATTTGTTGTTACGCTATATACTAGAGTTTATATACTAGAGTGTTTATGTATTAGAGATTGTATAATGTTTGAGTAGTTAGATCGAAATTGTTAAAACCTAGTATATATACTGATTTAAGCATGATGTCGGGTGCGAGGTCCGCCGAACTTAGGTGCCTCCCACAAATTCGGTGCGGAGTTACACCTCGCGACCCCGCTCTCCCCGCACGGACCGAGCTACCGCCCCGCAAGTCGCTACAGCGACACCCCGCCAGCGCGCGCTCCCATTGGCCGAGCGCGCCTGTAACGATCGCGGACCCGACCCTAGGGATTAGCCTAAAATTGGGAATATAGATCGGCACCCTGGGTCGGGCAAATCAGTTCGGTTCCGGCCTACAGTGAAGAAAACATCAAGAAGTCAGCAAGCCAGCAAGTAGTCAGCAAGTCAGCAAGTAGTCAGCAAGTCAGCAAGTATTGAAGAGAACAAGCAGAATCGCTGCCGGGAGACCCCAGTACGCCGCTCTGCAGCTACATCACGACGGTGCGCGCAGTTACGTGTCGTAATTACGCCGCAATTACGTCACTTGTAAAACGTACTTCTCAGTGCGAATAAAGTTTCTACTTCTAATCACTGGTATTATTTACCACGCAGCCAGCACCCCCGAACATATTCTACATTGAACGAGGCTGTTCGAAGGCGGTCTCGTTCAAAAAGATTATTTTTCTTAGCAAAATCCCTCCATAAGTGTTTTATTAGTCTAATAATAATTTTATTTTCATTTTATTTTAGTGATTTCGGATATCTTAAGCTTCTAAATTGCCATTCGAAGCCTAAATAACGAAACCTGTGTTCAGTAATCCTTCTAGTATTCACAAATTATCTATCAATCTATAATGTTCTCCACCAAAATGCCTAGATGACAACCTTTTCTAAAATAACTACTAATTATTTTACCTTTAAATTGTTTATTGGTAGCTATTAATCGTTTGAAAAGTCCTGTTTTTAACCCAAAAAGCGCGCGGAAGGTATAAACGCTCTTAATGTTATAAAGCTGGTTGAATAATTAAAGAAAACAACATAGTACTTATTGTTAAAACGAACCAACTAAACTTTAGGTCCAGAATGCCAAAATGATAAAAAATGGCCGTGTGTGCATCAAAGGCGCGGAAGTTAAAGAGGTCAACTTAAAATAGATCTTCGTTCATAAGAAAAAAAAACTAGGCCGTGCCCCTGGGGTTGGACGCATGCCCACGAATCTAACGCTTTAATCTGTTAGTGATAGTTCATTTAGGTTCAACAAGCCCTGACGTCATAAGATTGAAACTGGAATCACCTTCTTTCTTTTTTCACGATATACTTAACTGTGCAAATCTGAACTTGCACCAATATACTTGAACATGTGTGGGCAAACGTTGAATTGGTGCAAGTCTTAAAAATCTTTCCAATTATCGATTCGAGACGGTGCACACTTACGCTTCCGCAAACGCACTGCAGCCGCAGTGTGGTGCTTACGGCTCAGTAATCAGTTATTGATATTTTAAATTCATAATCGAAATTACTGACATTTAGTCTAATGCGATAGGACGAAATGTAAAGACAAGGAATGAGACATCAGACGGGATAGGATACGACGAGAAAGGACTGGCCGGGAAGGGAAGGAAAGGGAAAGGGAGACGGAGCGGGACATGACGGGACAGATAGAACGATTGCGGAATCAATTGGGAATTTTAGTATACAAGAGTTTGTAAGAACAACAACATGTATGTGGTGTGGAATGGTCTCCAAAAAATATTTGCACACGGGCGAAACTGCGCGGGGCGCTAGTAATTAATAAAATAACTTTTAATTAGCATTCAATATAAAAACTGATTTAAAAGTCTTAGATGCAATTTATTACAAGTTCATAGTTAAGTGGTTAATTTAATTATTGAACTAAATCGTAAGAACCTTTATACCTTTAAAAGATTCTGCTATTGGGCGTGAAATATCTGCCTAAACCAGTGGTTTTTACTGGTGGACGGTGGTCCACGGACCACTGGTGGTCCCTGGAAGCAGCCCAAGTAGTCCGTAAAGCCAACTTATAAGGCCATCTTTAA